>JAADVL010000788.1:0-14803 GCA_023334995.1 Pythium sukuiense | reverse complement strand
GTCCTTGTTGGTCTGGCCACCAGCGCAGATCATGGTGCTGTCGATGCTGAGCTTGGCAGCGCAGGTGGTCTGGGCGACGATTGGCACGTCGACCTGGCGGAGAACGGACGACTGGGAGCCACCGGACGAGGTGGTGCCCCAGCCAGCCACGTTCGCAGTCACACCAGTGGCAGGAGCGGCCGTGAGCAGAGGAGCAGGCGTGTACTTGGAAGCCGTAGCAAGCTCAAGGATGAGGAAGTCGTACGAGTTGCCGCTGGTGGAGTAGCTTGGGTGACGGGTCTGCTTGGACACGGCGATACGCTCGCCATCAGTGCTACCACTGAGGTAGTGCGAGCCGACCGAGACGTACTTGATGCTGCCGTAGCAGTGGGCCGCAGTCAGCACGTGCTTTGGCGTGATGAGGGTTCCACCACAGAAGGCACGGCCCGTGGCCGTCGAGCGAAGGCCGACAGTCCAGGTCTTCTGGCCCACTGGCACCTCGGTGCCACCGAGAATCAGGGGCTTGATGGCATCCTTCTCCAGGATGGCCTCGATCTCGGTACGAGCCAGGTACTCTGGGTACGAGATCGGCTTGTCAGCGCCGAACAGCTCGGACTGGGCCGAGACAGTGGCGACGGCAGCGGCGGCGGCGGTGGCAACAGCAGCGATCTTCATGGTTGTTGGTCGATTGTGGTGGTTCTCGAAGGAGGCTTGGGGAGTAGCTGGAAGATTTGAGAATGAGAGAAAGCGAGCGAGGTCTTCATTCTCATCCGAGCGTGTTCAACCTCCCTAGGGACAGGAACGATGTCGCACCAACCTGGGTGATTCGGCCCGCTACCCCTGGAGTACAGACAGCGAGCACCCAGCTTGAGCTTCTGGATTTCTAAGCCCCTCCGTGACAATGCGGCTGGAATCCTCAAGAACCAGAGCGGGAGATGTGTGCCTTAGGCCCTTGGCATCCTATCCTATCCAAACGGCACACGCACAGCTCGCTCCTTCCTTCGAGAAAAGCATGCCAGCTTGACTGAAGCCTTGTAGTTGTTGATGCCCCCAAGTGGGCGAAGGATGGAGCTCATCCATTCGGCGGGGCTTCAGCACAGTCGGCAGCCACATCTACTGTACCGCTTACGCGAGGCGTTTCAGCGATCTTTGGGTCTGATCCGCTGGATTAATCTGGCGACTTGGACAACGAGATGGACATCGAGAGGGATGAGAAGGATGGAGCTGCCGAATGAAAAGCGTAACCTGTGGACTGCAGTGTTGCCGTAACCTACTTCCAGACGTTAACGTTGATCGAATGTCTTGGATTGTTCGGCGATGACGAAGATCGAAGCGTTGAAGACATCAAACGAAAGCGTTGAAGGCACCCAACACAAGCGTCTGATAATTCCCAGGCACGCAGGAACCGACCGCGATCTGGAAGCTTCAAAAACCACGAGTCTGATCCGGAGGCGGCGGTATGCATGCTTGCACATCATGTCGTCAGAGCTGTTGGAAGGATATGTGACGTGTGAGCTCCTCACACGTCACAGCTCCACACCAAGGGTACACTGTACCTAATATATGGTACAGTCGCTTGACTGGCAATCCTCTACCAAGTGAGCTCCTCACCCCACCAATAATGGAGCGGTCGATGGCCGTCGCGCCGGAGGATCTCCGTGCGTTCGTGGCGTCTCTAGTCAACGCATTGAGGCGCTGGGATCCACAGCACAATGGACCCGAGACACCTCTCCACCAGCAGCTCAAGCAAGATTTTATCGACGCTCTGACCGAGATCTCGGCGCTGCCATCCGACAGTCTCGACATGGAAGTCCGGCGGCTCGTCGTGGACAACGACGACCACGACGCCCAGCATCTACGGCATCTCGTATCTGCATTGAGCCACCGAGATGTGTTGCTCAAGTGCAAGGTTGCCAATGCGATCGGTTCACTGTGCACGTCGCGTGTGGCCGGCCAGCGGCTCCTGGAGCTCCATGGTGAGACCATGCTACCGCCTTTGATTCGCATGGTCACAAGCAAGAATATATGGGCGCAGGCCGACGCGCTGTTCGTGTTTGGATGGATCGTGGTGATTGGAGAAGACGCACTCGTGCACCAGCATCTCGAGCGGTACATCAGCCTCGCGATCAAGCTGCTACTTCGCAGTCTCACCAAGCAACAAGCCGCGAGAGACCCGTTGGAAGAGCAGGACGCCAACCTGAGGGTGTACGCGCTGGTGTTTCTGCTGAATTTCAGTCAGAAACACGCCAAGGCACTTGAGCAAGACCTCCCCGCGCTGCTGGAGATGCTGCAGCTTCTGGTATCGCGATTGCTCCAGGAGACGGCATCGATTTGGGCCGCTCACAGCAAAAACGAAGAGGACTGGAGGGAGCGGTTCACAGAGCATGTAGAGTTTGTGCGGCTAGCCGTGACTCTGCTTGGCGCTGTCGTAGCGGAGATCGAAGCCGCTCCTGCGATGGTCATTAGTCTGAAGATGCTACCGGCGTTGCTCAAGCTCGACCAGACGCTATACAGTGACGAGCTCCGCAACGTGTGGCGCATCGTGTATGAAGAAGATGCCGACGAGGCAGACGGAGACCAAGAAGACAGTGTGCCAGACGATCATGGGGTGCTGCAAGAGCTTCAAGAACGCGTGCGAGTGATAAATGAGACCGTGCTGGCGAGTCGGTAGGGCTAGAACTGGCAGTGCCGTGATGTTATTGAAGTAGAGGCTGTTCAGTGTGGTCGTTTGTAGGATTTAGGCGTCGGAATTAGGTCCAAAATAAAGTCGGAGTAGCCCACATGGCACAAGCACTGCAACGCTGCACCCATACATCAGCAGAGCCTTTGCTGACGGATGGATACATTTGGCCCTCCATTTTGTTGAAGTAGAAACAGAGTCATTGAATTTTCCAGTCCACACGCCGATCGTCGTGTCCCAAGCTGGTCTCAAGGCTTGGCTTTGATTCAGATTCATTCTGACAACCGCATCAATCTCCACACGTCCTCCACCATGGTCTCCGTTAAGATCACCTTCCTTGCTGTGGCTGTGGTTCTGAGCGTCTCACCTGCGGACGCCGCGAGCTTCGAGTGCCCGACGTCGTACACGCTCACCAGTGCTGGCTGCGACGCGTGGTGCACCAACAGCGATGTGCCTAGCGAAGGCTGCATCTACTACCCAGCGTCGGGCAAGTATCCATGTGCAGAGACTTCAGTAGGGTACTGCAAGCCGACATCGGACGCGGCCTGCTTCGTGAAATGCCTTGCAACTTCGTTCTTCACCGACGACGGAACGAATGGCAAGGCGCTTTCGCTCGGACTGCGAGGGGATGCCGGCTCGTTTGGCCGCTCGGAGCCAATTGAAGTCATCAAGGACCTGGCACTCGCTCGCGTCACCAAGCTGTGAGTCTCAGTCAGGCGGGTCCATTATCCTTGCGCTTTACGTACTGATTAGTGTATGTCTTTGTGTAGTTCGATCAAGGACTTCCTCATAGACGCGACCGCAACTCCTACCCACCACATCTCGCTGCTTTCTGCCTCATCCTCTGCCAGCAATTCGAGCGGCTCCGTGCTCCAAACGCTGGAGCTGACCAACGTACAGCTCGATTTTTCGCATGCTACAACACCTCCGAGCCTCCTGCCATCAACACTCACAACCCTGTACGTCCTTCCACGCACCCCTGTCGTCTCCACCTTCCCCCCCCCCAGGCCTCTAACGTGATTGATTTCGCCTGTTCAGAGTACTCAACAACAACGGGCTCAGCTTGGGAGCTTCGCAGTCGCTTCGACAGGAGGACAACGCATCTGCAGTTCACTTTCCGCTGGAGGTTTTCTCACTCAAGTCACTCACGAGCCTGTGAGTACACCGTATTTTCACGTTCCCACTGGACACGAAGCTGACTGTGGATGTTTGGCTCAACAGAGACCTCCGTGGCAACCCTGCGCTCACGACGTCGAGCTTCTCGCCCGAGCAGCTTGCCTTCTTCCGTGGCTTGTCGTCCTTTAAGGCCGACTTCACGCTCTAAATACTGTAATCTATCGACACCCTTGCCCAACCGATCTTGGTTTAACTCGCATATGGATATATTATGATCGCCGGTATGGAAACGCTGCTAGAAAAAAGAGAGTAGATCGTACGTAGTGCAGGCACTGTGACGATCTTGTGTTCCTTGTCTTGGCCCGTGGAGTTTAGTGGCTGAACAGCGTCTCGATCGCCTTCTGCAGCACGCCGCAGAACGGCTTCTGCTCCGTCTTGAGGCACACCTTGGCCTGGCCCGATCCATCAAACGTAAACTCGAACAGCGCGACGACGTTGGTCATGGTCTTGATCGAGAAGTAGGCAATCTCCTTGCCGTCCACGGCACGTTTGGCCACAAAGAACACGTTGAACTTCTTGAACAGCTCGGCCACGGCATCGGCGTTGCGGTTGCCCGTGGCGACCGTGAAGTAGTGCTCGTTGGTCTCTGCGATCGACTGCCACTGTGGGATGAACTGGGACTTTTCGATGCCGCCAGACTCGACGAAGATGGCACTTAGGTCCAAGTCAGACTGGAAGTACAGCACGTCGTTGCTCGTGAGGTTCTTGATCGCGACCTGGATGGCAAGGTTTGGCGCCACCGCCGCGTTCACGGACGCTGGACTCACACCCATAGGCAAGACATGGGACGCGGTCTGGCCTGGGCCAAGCGGCGCTGGGAACTGGATCTGCTGCTGCATCGGAACGACGCCGAACGTGCTCTTGTTCAGCTGGACAGCGACGCCAGCGACTGGCACGGAGCCCTGGTTCTCGAAATCCAGATCCAGCACGAAGTTGCCACCGCGACGCGTGAAGGCACCCTTCATCACGAGGCCCTTGCCTTGCTGAGCATTCAGCAGCACCTTCTTCTGGACAGTAGGAGCCGAGCTGGACACTGGTGCGGCCGGTGTGCCACCGCCAAAAATATCCACGAGACCCGCCGACGCAGACACTGGAGCAGGAGGGGGGGCCGACGAGCCCACTGAGAGACCGCCCATGTCGAGCAGGTCCACTGGACCACTGCTGCCGCCTCCGTTGTCATCACTTCCACCGCTACCCCCAGCATCTTCCTCGCCGTCGTCTTCACCAGCATCCTCCTCGGCGTGGTCACGCAGCTCCGATCCAGTCGAACGCACGACGAACGCGCTTGGCAACTTGTGGTACACACTAGCCAGCGTCGAGATCTTGCTGATCAGCTCGTCCAGGATCGACGCGTCGAGCGCGTACGTGTCGTCGCTGATGACAGGTTTCTCCGCCAACACGACGGCGTTCGCAGCCTCTGGGTTTGCCGAGAGAAGTCGCCAATACACGTAGCCACGGTCACGCAGATCCGGGTTGTCCGACTCCTCCGTAGCCTTGCGCAGCACCTTTTGCACCATCTCTTGGGTCTCATTTGGTCGCTTGAGGAAAAGCTTGACCGTGGCAGTGAGCAACTGAAGCTGCACCAACGCCGTCTCGTCATCAAAGCCCTCGATGAAGGCATCCAGCAGCTCATCAGCGTTATCAATACGCTCGGCGTACTCGCCAATGATCCAGATCATCGACGCCTTGGCCTCTGGCTCGTCCAGGGTGTCGAGGTTTTCGCACAGGGTCGCAATAATGCTCTCGTACTGGTTCGGGTACTTGCGGAAGATATCCTTGATGACGATGATCGCTTCCTGGACGATGTAGTTGACCTTGGTCTGGATCAGCTCAAGCAGCACGTTGATACACTTCTCGGCCGCACGCTCCAGCTTGACAGCACAACGGCCGATCGCTCGCACCGAGCGTCGCACGAAGTCAACGTCGACCTCGGTCGCGTACTCCTTGAACTCGAGCAGCACCTGCTCAATGTTGCGCTCTGAGACCAGGCGGATGATGATCTCGAGCTTCTCCATCTTGACGTAGATCGGGTCGTTGTACTTGCAAAAGAAGACCTTGATCTCATTCGCCAGAATCGTCGGGCGCTTCTGCACGATCAGGTTGATGTTGCGCAGCGCAACGTACTGGATCTCCGGCTCGGCCGACAGCAGCGTCACCAGCGGCGGGGCCATCTTGCGCGACAGTGTGCGTTCCGTGTCGGCATCCGTGACTTTCTCGAGGAACTTCATGATGACCTTCACTGCCGACAGCACGACGGCAGAGTTGGCGTGCTGCAGACGCGGCGTGACACGCTCGATAATGCCTTCGGCCTCGCGCGAGTCGGCAGGCGTGTAGTTGGCGAGCGCGTCCAGCACGAAGACCTGGCCCCACTCGTTACACTCCTGCAGTGCCGCCAGCAGCTTCTGCAGCACCGACTTGGTGATCTTGAAGCCGTGCTGCGGCTTGCCGTTCTCCGTGATCTCCGTGAGCGCCGCGATCGCGTTGGCCACGACTGTCGGGTTCGAGTCCGCGATGAGGTCCTTGAGCATGTCCAGGAAGCCCTGCTCCTCTACGAGGTCCGGGTTGATGTCGTACAGCTTGGACACACAGATCGCCGCCGTCTTACGCACGTACGGGTCCTCGTCCGTGAGGCAGCGACGCATGGGCTCGCACAGGTACTCCGAGATACGGTCCACACGGATGCAGCCCATAGTACGCACTGACAGCGCGCGGATCAGCGGGTTCGGGTCCGCCGCGTCCTTGACAAACGCGTTCACGGCCAGGATCGTCAGGTCCGGGTTGCTCTTGGCGTAGTTGATCAGGTACAAGTACACCAGCTTCTTGAGCTGCGTGTCCGCTGCCATTATCACCACACACAAAAATGCAACCGCGGTTAGACCCGAGAAAGTACAGCATCATACCCAAGGGTTACAAACAAAACCAACGCACCGGTCTGGATGCAGTTGACGACGTCCGTGAAGAGCATGGACACGTCCTTGCCCACAGTCATGTTGGCGATCACCTTCTTCATCGCGTCCTTCTTCTTGTCGCGCGACGGATTCATCAGTTCCTGCCGCAGCTCGTGGGTCTCACCTACCAAAGTCCATCATCAGTCCATCAGTTTGGCTCTAAATATCCTCGGAATCGCGGCGGTTTCCGCGCACCTTTCTTCGTGGTGCTGAAGAACTTGGAGTCGTTCGCGGCGCCAGCCATGCGCTTGGCGATCGCGGCCATCGTGGGCATTGCCATGGTGCTCAGAAGGGAAGATGGGGTCGATTTGGGGGATTCGAGATCTCGCGTTTGGCGTTGGCTCAGAGGCTCGCAAGCTCGGACTAGCGTGCTTCCGCTGCGACGGCGTGAAGGGGCTCTGGGGAAGGCTTCTCTCGCGGGCGGCGCTTCGCGTGCGTCGCTGAAGAGTCACTGCCGGCGTTGCTTCCTCGCGCGTCCTGCACTGCAATAGGTATGCGCGTGTCGGTCGGGGCTCGAAAGGGAGGAGGGGGTCGATTCCCCGTGTGAGTGACCATAACGGCCCAAAGGGAAACTGACACGTGATTTGAGCCAATCACAAGACGTACAATGAAAATGGAGCATTAGGATTGGAGGAAAACTGGGAGATACGTTGGATCACACGTGGAGATCCGTATGCAGTCAGAGAGGTCCAAGTATCATGTTAAACAGGTTCGTGAAGAGCTCAATTCGCTTCATCAGAGACCAACGGCATCCTCGCTCCACCACCCTCGTATCTAAATGGAGCTTTCCAGCTCATCAACGACCACTGCGCCCTGATGGCCGAGCGTACAGATCGTCGTCGCTCACATCTCTCTGTCGGCTCTTGCGGCGGCTTGCAACTGCCGCCCAGTTCCGGTTTCGGGCCGCCAAGGCTGCCATCATCTCCGGGAGCACGTCACTTGTGCGTAGTTTCCCAGTGGCGTCATGCTGGCTCAGTCCGTGCTGCTGCCAGCCTGTGCTGGTAAAGGATACCTTGTGAGAGCCCTAGGATTGTTACAAGTTAGGTGTTTAACTAGGAAGCCCTTTTGTAAGTTGAGGTGTCCCACCTGCCGCGTGCTTGGTGCTGGGGAAATGCCGCTCGCAGCCGCGTAGATGGCGCTGATGCTCTCGCTTTTGCGCAGCTCGCCTGTCATTGCCATTGACGACTTGTCCGCTCGATGGAATCTGAGACCGTGGGTAACTTTGGGGTCTGGGATGCTCTCTGGTCTCACTTGTCGGTGGTTTCATTCGATTTTTGACTGGATATCACTTCCTGGAGGGCCTGGGTCAACGCCCTTCCGGCATCTGATAGAGCTCCTCTTCGAGCTCGATGGTGACCATGGACTCGATCGACTTGAGTGCCTGGCGTGTACTCTCAGTCATTGTATTGCCCGTGAGGCAAAGCCACTTGAGCGTGACTGGAGCAATCGCCGCTGCCGAAGCAGAGCCAGTAGCACTCATACCAGGACGCCCGGGCTGCTGGAGTTGCTGCTTCTTCGTCTGCCACTTCGCTGCTAGGAGTGCAAGCGGCTCCTCCGTGATGGCGTTGTGAGCGACGTTGAGCGTGTGTAGAACTCGATTCACGTCTAACAGACGGATACAGGCCATCATACCTTCGTTGCTGATGCGATTGTTGGCCAAATTGAGCTTGGTGATGGTCTTGTTCATCGCCAGGCACTCAAAGAATCGGACAGCCACCTTGCAATCCATTTCCGAAATGGATACATCCAGCACTTGGATGGTCTTGTTAAACTTGACGACATCACAAAAGCTCACGATGCCGTCGCGGCCGACCTGGTTCTGGGCGATACTCAGCGTTGTGAGTGTTCTGTTCTTGTCGACGAGCGTTGCGGCCAACAGCTTCATAGCCTCACTGCCAATGCCGCTTGCATCGCCGTCTGAAATGGCATCGTCTCCCTTCATATTGAGATCTTGAAGTCGATTGTTCTTGGCCAGCATCACGGCAAAGGCACTCGCACCGCGTGCACCCATAGTGTGGTGTTCGATGTCCAGCAGCCGCAGCGTTTTGTTTGCGGTCAGAGCCTGTGCGAGAGCCTCGGCCCCGACGGGGCAAATCGTGTTCCACCGCAGATACAACTCCTGGAGACACGCGTTGCCTTTCAGTCCAGCGGCGACAGCCTTGATGCCGACTGCACTGAGTGCGTTTCCCCTCAGATCAAGTCGCCTCAACGATTTGTTGGCTTTCAGAGCTTCCTCAAACCCGACGATGCCGTCGTTGCCGATCTTGTTCCAGCTCAGGTTGAGAATCGTCAGCGAGGCATTGAAGGAGACACACTCGGCCATGGCACAACCTCCAGGGACTCCAATCTGGTTGTTCTCGATCTCCAGGATCTCGAGCGACGCGTGGTTTCGCACACCATCAGCAAGCGCGACACCGCCGTGGCTCGTGATACCACATCCGTTCAGTGACACGCGACCAATTGCCAAGTGGTAGAAGACCTTGCGTGCTAGAAATACGACCTCGTACAACTCCAGCTTCCGCAACGAGTAGTTGATGCTCACTTTCGTAGGCGTCGCTCCTGTGATCAATGGTGCCTTGGCTTGTGGTAGCCGGAGCTGGTTGAGTTCTTGGGTGGCTCGATTGAGGACGAGGCACTTGGCCAAAATCCACCGATCAAAGTGATGGCCCTTCTCGACGGAGAAGCTCAGAAATTCGACGGGGTCTTTGCCACGAATCCGCTGCACGTGCAGCTCCTGTTCGTGCATGACTATCGTCTCCAGAGTCAGATTTGGCGCGACGAGATCTCCAACTTGCTCTCCGACTTCTTCGTACAAGCCCGTGTTCGCCAGATTCACGTATTTGAGGGTCTTGCAGTGTTTGATGCTCTTCAGGACTTCGAGAATCGCCCAGCGTTCGATGCCTCGATTGTCGGATAAATCTAACGATAGCAGGCGATCGTTGAGTAGCATCAAACCCGAGAGCACCAACGCATCGAGCTCCACGAGGTTCCGTGACGAAAGCGTTAGCCAACGGGAACTCTTCAGCTTGTCGACAGGAAGAAGCGCAGTCTCACTTGATAGCCTCACGTTCGCAAACGACACGTTCACTTGGCGCAGAGCTGCAGCGATTTCTTTGGCATACTTGGACTCAAGGTTGAGTGTGTACTGGTCTTCATCCAGATCTTTTCCGAATATCGACAGTTCTCGCAACACAAAGTTACCGCGTAACGTGTTGAGAACCGATAACAACGCCTTGGACGAGAGTTGATTCCACGACAGATCCAACCACACGAGCGTCTCGTTCTCTTCCAGGGCGTGGCACAGCGCAGGAGCACCTTCGTCAGTGATCTTGTTCCGACTGAGATCCAAGCGGATTAAAACGGAATCTGGACTGTCTTCGAGCGCTTCTCCGATGATTTGAATGCCGATGTGAGTGATGTTGTTGCGGTGCAAGCTCAGTTCAGTCAGCGTGCAGTTGACGCGCAGCATGGCAGCCAACGCTCCCATCGACACATCGGTCAGCCCTGCGTTAGCCAGCGTCAGTGACAGAAGACTCGTATTCACTCGTAATGAACGGAAGACGGCAATCGCGCCGAGATCACCGATCTTGTGTTGCGTGGATGGAATCGACTGCTGCGTACGTTGCCGTCGAGGGGATATCTTACTGAGCGAAAGCTTGAGTCGAGTCGGACTGGGTAGTTTTATGTTGAGACTGACGTTTGGCGGGCTTGGAAGATTCGAGGCAACATTGAGTCGAAGTGGACTTGGCAATTTGGGCCCGACGAGGTACTTTCGTGTCGGCGAGCTCGCATAAAAGTGCTTGTTCTTTCTTTTCTTCTTCTTCCTGGACGCTTTTGGCTTGGGTTTCGGTACTGGTAGCTGTTGTCTGATGATCAGCTCTTCGGTCGAGTGGTTGAACGGAAGTCCGGTGGCAGCAAACACTCCGCATGCTGTGGACGAAAGTGGACGAAATGCTGCAGCGTCGGACGAACTGTCTTCGTCAAGCTCGAGGAAGCGAGGAGATATGTCACGTCGTAGCAGCACTGTCTTGTACGAGAGACAGAAACCAAGCTGGTACATCTCTCGCCAGCCTAGCTCGATCCAATCCTTCGGAATTGCGTACGTTTTCTCCGCTTGGAGCCCCTCGGATATTCGCAGGCCTTCCAGCGTATCGATGCGGAGTTCGAGAGGAGCGTACCCGGGTATGCTGCTGATAGCGAGGGGAGTCTCAACTGGCGTGCCGTTCGCTGCAGTCGTTGCACGTACTTCGCTGGGAATATCTTTTGGATAGGATGCATCTACTACTTCAGGCGCCGCCAGCTCAGGTTGGGGGATAAACTCGAAAATGTTCGGAAACGGCGTGGCAACTGGCACGACGCGAGCCCACGCTTGCTTCGTTGGCTCATTCGGGTCTTGTGTCGCACTTGTCGAAGGACGCGACTGCAATGCAACTCCAATGACTCCCTCTGTTGAGTCGACCAACTGGATCACATCCACGTCCCCGTCGTCTGCTAGGCTGGCTGGTTTATTCGCATCTCCGTCAGCCTATACTCAATCACTGCCGTAAGGAAGCGCAAGGGGGAAGTTGGATAGGTGGAAGACTGACCTGTTGGCTTTGCTCTCGTGGTGATGTGTCCTGGTTCGAGTCACCCACCACGTCGACGGGATCCAGAAGCGGCGTCTGCTCATCGACCTCACTCGCAGTGACCACCCCATCCATGGCGCAAGCACGATCTCACAGAGTTTTGCTTGCATATACGAACTAGTCTGTCCACGTCTCCGCCCGTGACATATTGAGATCGTTCGCGCTGTGGCGTTGAGCCCGTTGATTCAGTGACCCTTCGTGAGGAACCGACGGCGGTTCAAGATAATAATGGCCAAAAAGCCTCACGCAGCTCCACCGTCAAACCACTGCGCTTGGTATCGTTTTCCAGCAAATGACTTGGATGCAAATGTCAACAAACTCAACCATCGTATCCCTCCACAGCAGTCACATCAAGTGAAAAATGTCCAAGACCCGGACTCTATTGGACCATTGGGTACGCTCGCTTCACCCGGATCTCGTCACGCGGTCTAAAACACACAAGGGCGCTCGTTATCAGTGGACAGAGAAATTTGCAGCCTCACTACAGGGACAAATACGCACCGGTCGTTGGCGCCAGTGGGCACCAGTCCCATGCGCTGGATCACCTTCATACCCTGCGAGATACGGCCAAACACCGTGTGCTTGCCTGTCCCATTACAACAGAAACAGCGTCACCCGTGTCGTCAGTTTGCAGCCTCTGTATAAAGACACGTCCAAGATATCCACCCCATGAGTGTCCTACCGTCCAGCCATGGCGTCGGCGCCAGTGTGATGAAGAATTGACTGCCGTTGGTGTTTGGGCCGGCGTTCGCCTAGACCACCGCAACCACAAACACAGTCTTCGTAAGCTCCATACTTCTTTCCAGCTTCAAGGAGAAAGGCGCGCACCATCGACAGAACGCCAGCGCCCGTGTGCTTGAGCTCCTTCGTGATCTCGTCCTCAAACTTTCCACTACAAAAGACCACACAGGCATCAATATTTCACGATCTCTCGATTCCCCGACCATCAAAAGTAGCGCATTACCCGTAGACAGACTCGCCTCCGCGTCCGGTGCCCGTGGGGTCGCCGCCCTGGATCATAAAGTCCTACAAATGGACAATAATTGCATCAAGACCTGGACGGAAAGGGCCTTCGGAGCCATATAAGCGGCTTTGGCGGGGCGTGCGTACCTTGATGATGCGGTGGAAGATCGTGTTGTTGTAGTAGCCACGGCGCGCGAGCTCCGCGAGGTTCCAGCACGTCTTGGGGGCGTGTTCGTAGTACAATTCGACCGTGAAGTCGCCCTACATTCCCATATTTTGCGGCGTCAGTTCAGGGCCATTTAACACAGACACGAGCGGAAAACCCCCGCATATCAAGCACCAACGTATGAAGTACGCAATTATCTACAGCAACGCACCACTGTGGTCTCGAAGACGACGTGCGTCGGCGGCGCCGTCGCCGCTGCAGCGCTTCCTCCTGATGCCATTTTCGACGTCTGTGGATGGACGGGTTTTCTATTGGAAGCACTATAGTAGTGCATCGTATTTGTGAAGGTATTTAGGTCTATATTGGTAAATTGAAAACGAGCATTCCAAATGTATTGTGGCTTGTTGTTGCAGCGATTATGACCACCACCTGCGAGAACGACTGCGACGGGTTGTTCTCCATGCTTATAGATGAAGCTTACGCCTTGTACTCTGCCGGTTTGGTCGCGACGGCGATGTGAGCCGTGGCGTGGAGAGCGAAGGGTTTACGCCAGAGCGGATGGGCCTTCACGTCGCCGTTGCAAAACGCCGCCGCCTTTGACGCCACATCTTCACCAAACGGATCGACGCCATCAAGCACGAGCTGACTAAAATCAAGAAGGCAACGCTGCACGGATACTGGGTTCTTGTGAGCGGTCATCGAGATGAAGTTTGTGTTGTCCACGACGCCACGCACCAGCTCCTCGCCGCTCTGGAAGCACATCGCGTTGGTCACAGTGTAGACTGCGACGTCTTGGAACCCGGTCTCCTCGAGTTCTTCTTGAAAAGACATTGCAGCCAATGTGCGATTGATGGCTGGTGCGTCCTTCGACTGTTCAGTCATTTCTTGGACAACGGAGTCTTCGTCCTGCGCGTTGGTCATCACGTAGTGGATCATACGTGCGTTGACACTATTGGCGTCCCAACTTGTAGCTAGAAGCCGCCCGCCGGGTGCGAGCACGCGCAGCGCTGAGCGCCAGGCTGCGTCACGATCTGGGAACAAGAAGATGCCGAAATTGGAGCTCACGATGTCAAATGAGCCGTCCTTCAGTCCCTCAAGCGTCTGGCCGTCCACGACGCGCGAGGTGATCTTGTGGGATACAGCACTTGTGGCAATCTTGGTCTGGAGGCGAGCAACCATACCTGGAGACAAGTCAGTGGCGGTGACATCCAAGCCACGTGCTGCAGCAGCCAGCGCCAGCGAGCCAGAGCCACATGCGACGTCTAGCAGTCGCATGGTACTGGAGGAGGACGGTAACTGGCCCAGAACGAGGGCGTTGAAACCCCACAGAGACGTGGAGCGCTCCCAGATTTCCTCGTAGACGGCGGCGTGCGCGTCCCACGGTGACGGTGTCGGATTATTGGACGCCATCTCGCTGCCAATCGTACCGGTAGATGCGCGCGTAACCTGCCGAGACACAAGAGATCTTAGGATCGAAAACTTGGCCATCATTGCCATGAATGCTGAGACTGGGTTACACTTGTCAGACTGGTGGAGGTTGTAGAGAATTGGCAAGTGAGATGATAGCTCGCATTCAACACCATGGTACACGGGAGTTGGTTTCAAGGCGGCAGCCATGCATGGCCGCCACGCTGGGGGTGTTCGTCCACAGACAAGCCATTGATTCTGTTGTTGGTCGTATCGTAATATGCAATGCGGTTGGTCAATTTGCTACTCACTCGGCACGTTCATTGGCTGGCCCAATCAGACGTCGGATCGCACGTAGAAAAGCCATTGATTCGATTAGAGAACGTGTTGCAATCTCTGTCTGGGTGACGACATGCTAATAGATGGCCACGAAAGCTGAGTGCGTGTGCCGCGGATCACGATCACGCCGTCTTTCGTCGCAGTATAATATTGGCAAGGCTCGCATTGGCGGTCGCAGGATGTTCGGAGGAGAAGACGAAAAGATATTGTGGTCTCAATGAACGTCATGAGGTAGTCAAGGGGATGACTAGAAGTTCGTGGATTGAGATTCAAGAATCGGTATGTATGAAATGGAAGTTAAACGACTAGATGGACCTGTGGTCGAATGGATCAACCCCTGGCAGACTGCTGTGGCTACTGCTCCGCTTACGTGCGGGCCGTTAATGCGCCCCGCCGGTCGTCTGACGTGCAACGAGTGACTTGTAGATGCCGTCGCGCGCCATGAGCTGGTCGTGTGTACCCTGCTCCACGATCGCACCGTCCTTCGTCACGGCAATCAGGTCAGCGTTGCGGATCGTCG
>JAADVL010000787.1:0-14870 GCA_023334995.1 Pythium sukuiense | reverse complement strand
GGTATGGGACGAGGACCAATTCACAAAGCTCGAGACAGCGATTGCAGGAAACGCGAACCTCAAGGACAAGAAGCGAGTGTTTCTGATCCTCACGCACAGTGCGCTCCATTCGGACGCGTTCTATATGCAGGACTTGCCGCCCCGAGACAAGCACGTCGTTGTGGTGAGCTACGTGGACCCCAACGGGCCGTCTGAAGCTGTACAGGGAGCGGTGACGGATGTGTGAGTGTGGTGAAGCGAATGATGAGATGAGTGGCATGGCTTGTGGTCACACAACACGCTCGACTGGTTGACCGAGCGTTCACAGAGCCCGAGACGAGTATGGACGCGATTTCTCCCCCCCAACTATTTTTTGTAAGCTCGTTGCCCTTAACCCTTCATTCAAGATGAGTCCACACGGAATCCTTCACGCTCCTTCCACTGCGTTCCCGCCCTCCGTGTCGCCCCGGTCCACCAGCTCAGTGCACTTGTCTCGCTTCGTTTATCTGCCGGTGGAGCTGCTGCGGGTATTAACAAGCAATCTCTGAGTCAACCAGACCGGATTTGGTAGGTCGCCCGAAAAAAACAGCTCCGGAAACCTTCTGATCACGCAAGTAGATGCAGTTTCATATAGTTCGCAATCTTAAATGATCAATGCGCAAGGTCGGGCTCTATGCCGAGCATGATGACGGAGCAGTGAGCCCGCCAAAAGGCTTCCTCGTCCACTCTATTGTCATTTTTGTAGATCTATTTCATGACATTTCATGAAATTGTCTACTTAACGACTACTGAACCTACATTCCAGAAACATAGAATTGTCTGTTCGGTAGAGACCTACACTCACACGAATGGGAATGAGATTTGTGAAGATAAGATGCTGAACTTTAGGAAAAGTGAGACAAGAAGGACTGACCCGGACCATTTCTTACAGACATCATTGCGCAGCCGCTAGTTGCTATCTTTCCTCCAAACTGACGGCCATCTCATTATTTGATTCTGATCTATCCAGAGGTGTTCATAGTCCTCGCTTTCGAGCTTTTCCGGAGCTTTTTATTTTTTGGCACCTCCCCAAAACGCCTGTTTCCGGTCTGGTTGACTCAGAGATTGCTTGTTAATAACGAAAGATCGAAGAGCTCTGGGTTAAATTTGAGGGTCTTCTATTAATAATAGTGGCAGCCAACTTCTCCTCTATGGATTTTTTCAGATTCAGGTTTGCCAGAATTTTACGGATCTCTGATTGGCTTGAAAATTTCCACTCGAACTGCGCCGAAATCCTTGCAGGTTGGAGCGACAGCTGTCAACATTTTGTGGCGGCCCGTGTGTTCTCCCAGCGAAAAAAACTCCGCTTGCTGCTGGCAAATTTAGATGGGGAGTCAATTCTGCTCAACTCTGATTGGCTGAAAATGATATTCCCAAAATCTGGAACAAAAAATTTCCGGTTGCTGGTGACTGTGGCCAGAGCAGTTGGCTACCGCTAATAGAGTGTGTGAATGAATCCTAGTCCCGTCATTCGCACGTCTCCATTTCCCCGCCCACCAGCAAGAGATGGATATGCGCGCCGACCCTCCGCTGCTGCAGGCCGTCACGTGCGTCGCGCAGAAGAAGGCGCCTGCCGTGGCTGCACTCGACCACGCGCTCAAGCTTCTCGACGCGTTTCTTGACGTCTCAGTGCTCTTCTCGCTTGAGAAAGCGACCATAAATGGCTCGATTGCGCTCTTCGATCGCGTGCTTCACCACACTCTGGCCGGAGCTCCGTGGCCGATCAACGAGGAGATCCTGGTCGAACACAGGTTCAGCAAGGCGGTTGAAGCGGCGGTGGTGCACGGGAACCTCGCGATCATCCAGCGGATCCACGCGGTGTATATAGCGCCATTGTCGTCTCGGCTGATTCGATTTACAGCCGCGAAAGGAGACCTCGCAGTTGTCCAGTGGCTCTTGCAGCATCGTACAGACGGACTGTGTGTACCAGCACCAATCGACCCGTCTGCTTCTCGTGGTGAGCTGTCGTGCTGCTTGCATCTCGCATACCAACACGCGATCAACAACAAGCATCTCCACGTCATCCGCTGGCTGTTTGAAGCCGGATACATTGATTCGATGCGTGGCGCGGGCGACACGGCGGCTGCCATGGGCGATCTCGACATGGTCCAATGGGTCCACGCACAGACAGCAGCGCGAAGCTTCAGCGCTGCTGCTGTGGACAACGCAGCACGCGAAGGTCATTTGGAGATCGTGCGGTTTCTGCTTGACAATCGGTCCGACGGATGCACCTCTGCGGCTGTGAACGGCGCCATACTCGGTGGCCACGATGAAATCTTGGAGCTGTTAAGGGTTTATCGACTAGCGACCGAGGAGGTTCCGTGGGCACTCGTTCACGAAGCTGGCGCTGCGGGTAGACTGGACATTCTCCAGTGGGATCATTACGCCATGCACGATCAGCGGTATCTCGACTCGGCCATGAGCGCTGCTGCCGAGAATGGACACTTGCTCGTCGTGCAATGGCTGGCGAGGAATCGTAGCATCAAGCTGAGACTAGCTGCTTGTGCGTGGGCGGCGAATGCTGGCCACTTGGAGATCCTCATATGGGCCAACAACGAAGGAGACGCGGGATGGGGAGTCGAGGTCATGGATCGAGCGGCCCAGAGCGGAAGGCTGGAGGTCGTCCAGTGGCTGCACACCCACCGAAGCGAAGGCTGCAGCACCTTTGCTATGGATGGAGCGGCCGCAAATGGTCACCTGGAGGTCGTCCAGTGGCTGCATGCCAATCGGTCAGAGGGATGTACACAGTCGGCAATGGATCGTGCGGCGGCGAATGGACATTTAGAAGTCATCCAATGGCTTCACGAGAACCGGAGAGAAGGCTGCACATCCGTCGCGATGGACCGTGCGGCGACCCATGGGTATCTTCATGTAGTGCAGTGGCTCCACTACAATCGAGGTGAAGGCTGCTCGACCGAGGCGATGGACGGTGCCGCTGCCGGAGGGTTCCTCGAGATTGTGATTTGGCTGCACACAAACCGCACGGAAGGCTGCACGACAAAGGCTATGGACTTTGGCTCACTCCAAGTGGTCAAGTGGCTCCATTGGAACTCGGCTGTTGGTGGCAGTGCCAGTGCGATGACGCGTGCAGCCAACAACGGCGATCTTGCGTTGATGCTGTTTCTCCACGAGAATCGCACCGAAGGTTGTTTGACAGGAGCTGCCGTCCAGGCAGCCAAGAAAGGTCACACATTCATTGTCCAGTGGCTCAAAGAGCACTACCCACTGCAGTATGACGAAGAACTGGTCGCTCAAGCCACAAGAACAGCAGGTGCGAACCCTCGGAGACGTCGCTGAGGGCGAAGGGCTCCGAAATAGATACATATTTCAGCGTATCTGATTGGCTATAAATAAAAATATCCACCAATCATCGAAGGGTACATGTCAATCTAACGAGGTTTTGATACTGACATTGTACCCCCACGCCTCGGATGAAGTTTTGATTCGGAAGGAAAAATGGAGCAAAAAAACTTCGCCAAAAGTGGGTGAAGGTTAATACGTTGCTGGATGACCTTCCCGTTCGATATTCTCTCAATTTGGGAAGCTTGTGTACAGCTTCTCTCGAAAACTTCCTCTGCTGCAACGTAAACGAGAAGTTCAAGTTGTACCAGTAAGCAAATCAGATTCCATAACAGTTGTTCTCAGGCCAATGATTGGACAATTGATGAAGTTGACCGAAGTTGACCGAAGTTGACTGTTTATTTGACCGAAGTGGACGTGAAGCTAGTGGACCTCGGAAGCTACTTCTGATAAATATTCTCTTCTGATAAATACTCAGAAGTTTACTTCTGATTTGCTTCGTCCGAGGCGTGTGTCAGCCACTGGCCGACGGGAGAGGAAGCTCAAAGCATAACGACACCCGACGGTCTCCTGTGACGACTGCGAACACCAGCTCAATTCTACAAGGCTCCCGCGTCTGTGAGGCATCATGTCTGTGTACGATGAAGTGGAGATCGAGGACATGGAGTTCAACGAAGAAGAGCAAGTGTACTACTACCCGTGTCCGTGCGGCGACAAGTTCTTCATCTCGCTCGAAGAGCTCTACGACGGCGAGGACATCGCGACGTGTCCGAGCTGCTCGCTCACGCTACGCGTCGTGTACGACGAAGACAATCTACCAGAGCTTAAGGACGAGGAAGACGGAGAGGAAGACGCGCCGTGAAGCGGTGGATGGGAATAGTATTTAAACTTTGTCTGTGTAATAGAGACCATTCCGCGCTAAATGCTCCATTCGTCTAGCAGCAGCTATCCTTCGGAGCTGAATCGGCGTGCTGGCCTTGGATCTTGAACGTGTGTCCTGACGGCTTTGACCCACCTGCGCTCATGTCCTTGGAGCGCTCGTAGATGCGGATCAGGAGCGACTCCAGCGCCTGCGAGACCGTCGACACTCCGATGGTCTTCTCGTACTCCACACTCTTCTTCTGCACGCTCCGCATCAGATCAGGGACATGGGAAGTCTTCTCTGCCAGCTCAAACAGCTCACACGTGTTCGTGAGTGCAGACGTACGCGCGTACATGAGGCTGTTGGCGATCCGGAATGGGATGGTCTCCTCCATTGGGGTGTTGTGGAGCCACCCGAGGCCGTCCTTGGGGTCCTTGAATACTGTGCCCGCTAGCAATCTCTTCACGTCTTCTTCCTGGACGAATGTTGCAGGCCGCTCGGTGGCTTTCGGGTCCAGCATGTCCGTTTTGTTCTCCACCAGCATCGCTGCCGCAAGAAGACTGGGGTCGACGTTGTCTTTGAGCGAACGAAGCCACTGGTTACCACCGGGTACACCAGGGTACACCTCCTTGAAAGTCGACTTGGTGCTCACATCGTAGACGATCATAGCTCCTGTAGTAGGCGACGTCACGTTAGTCATCGTGGCTATGCCAGAGCTGCAGAGACACAACAAACCATTCGCACGGCGGTAGTGCGAGCTTGAAATCGCCTGATACCGTTCCTGGCCAGCGGTGTCCCAAACCTGGGCGCGGATGAATTGGTTCGGCTCGCCAAACTTCCAGTCCGGGCGCTGGACCTTGACTACGCGTAGTTAACGTCAAGTCAGCGCCTCCGTTTCCAAGCTCTCACTGTCCAAGCTCTCACTGTCTAGAAGCAGCAACGCACCCGTGACGAACTCTGGCTGCAGCGTGGCTTCGCTGTGCTTATCAAACTGCTGTCCTCGCGCAGCGACCGAGAGAAGATTCGTTTTGCCTACAGCTGCAGACCCGATGACTACGATCTTGTAGACAAACTCGCCTCGTGTCGGTGACGCTGGAGGTGACGGAAGCGCCGCCGCCGCCGTCGAGGTGGATGCTCCAATGTCCAAGCTCATATCGATCCAGCGAGTGCGACTCTGGTTCCTTTTTGATACTAGCCTGCTGATAAGTGCTTGTGTGTCCAAGCCGCGTACGCATAACGCTCCTCCCAAGGCTAGGCGGCTCCCTTCCGTCGTGCATCAAACAAAAATAGCTCCTCAGAAAAGCAGGCGTCTGTTCGGTATCCATTCATACAGGTTAGTGGATACTATTTTGAAAGGGTATGCTTTATCCGAGTATCACATAACACAGGTTTTGTGGTGATGAAGGAGTGGCAGAACGCCTGGAAGGGAGACCGCAAACGCATCGCCATCGTCACGAGCACCATCATGAGCGAGACGACGCCGCGTAACCCTCAGCTGCCGCGCTTCCCAGTGATCGTGGACCACCCGACCTACGACGATGCGCGCAGCAACTTCAACGGCAGCGACTACCTGAAATGGTTCGGCCTCACGGCGGCGTCCTTCCCAGCCGGCTACGTGTTCGGTGAGTCTACTGAATCCAACGGAGCTGCTGGAAGCCCAGGGGCTTCATGAATGCTCTGACACGAATAGAGTTCTGATGTGTGTGACTATGGTTCAATGCGATTGGCAGGTGTTAAGGTGAACAAGCACATCGCGCGTCCGTCGATGTGGGTGACGGGCATGCTCGGCTCGCTCGGCGGCTTCCTGTGGGCGTACCAGAGCTCGTCGTTCCGTCTCCAGGGCCGTCTCGCCAACGACGGTGAGGTCAAGAAGTACATCCCAAAGCAGGAGTAAATACTCGTTAACACGCTTCGCATTATTCACATACAAGAAAACTCCCAAATCAGCCACGTAGGGGGCCACGAAGATCGGCAGCCCTTGAGACCCGCATCTGCATGGCTAGCAGTCTGTAATGATCCATCGGACCTCGCCTTAGGTCCATGGGATCGAAGCAAATGCCCCGCATCTATTTGTCGTAGGCTCTCTCCTTCAACGTAAAAACACACTTCAACAGCCCCCACAGTCTCCCTTCATCCTTCTCAGGAGCTCCCATTTTTGCGGTGGTGAGGTCTTCCAGCCCTAAATGTTACTTCAGGCTCATGTCACTTCATATCGCTACTTTTGCAACCCGGTACACTGTACCCGAAATGGCTACCAGGGTACGTTACGGCGCCAGGGGTATGCTGTTTTAAACAGTACCCTTCTCATTGGCTGCTGGGTCTGGGGCCAATTGGCTGGCGGCCAAGAGCTCAGGTGAGGACGGTGGGGATTCCCAAGCGGCTCCAAGCATTCTCCAAAGGAAGCAACACCCTAGAAACAACCATGGAACACGTTGACCAGGTAACGTGCGCGTCTTCGAGAGGCGCGTGAGAGAGTGACGGCGTGACCCAGCGACGGAGGGATCCGCATTCGAAACAGGACATCGACTGGCGGCGACGGCACATGCGAGGCGTCTGTCTGGAGGCGAGGGGGACGGAGCTGAGCGTGCGCGTGAGTCTGCGCAAGGGGGAAGATGACACGGAGGGACGGGCGCATGACGCCCTGTCTCGGTGGCCATGATTGGGGAAGTCAAGAGTGTGTAACCAACACCTCAGAGGACGACCATGGCTAGCTAGTTGGTGAGGTGATGGCTCACCAAGGCTATAATCCATTCCATCTCACGGCTGCTCTTTCGAGGGTGCCTGGGATGGTTGGGGGGATGGAAGCTTGTTGGCTGTATGGCTGGTGACGCGTCCGACCTTCCCCCTTGCAAACAAAAAATCCGGTTCATCACCGGGCTTTCGATCGTTCTTCGGGTCGGTGGAGACCGCTGCTGGCGACTCGCGGTTGTGATGCTGCGGCGGTAGGAGCTGCAAGGCTCTTGCTGCTCTAGTGTTCTCATGCTTTCTCTCTTGTTGTGGACTCGCATGCGCATGTGTACTCACCCTCGGATCGTTTGCCTCTCCATTAGAACGAGCGCGCTTACCAGAAGCAGGACGGCGTTTTCCTTGCCAGCAAGAAGTTTGCCGGCAAGAAGAACGGCCCACGTTGGTACAAGGAGGTCGGCCTCGGCTTCAAGACGCCAAAGGCCGCCATCGAGGGCCACTACATCGACAAGAAGTGCCCATTCACGGGTAACATCTCCATCCGTGGCCGTATCCTCAAGGGTGTCGTGCTCTCGACCAAGATGAAGCGCACGATCATTGTGCGTCGTGACTACCTCCACTTCGTGCGCAAGTACAAGCGTTTCGAGAAGCGTCACAAGAACGTTGCCGCCCACGTGTCGCCAGCGTTCCGTGTCAAGGAGGGTGACGTTGTCACCATCGGCCAGTGCCGTCCGCTCGCCAAGACCGTGCGCTTCAACGTGCTCGAGGTCGAGGCCGCTTCGGAGACCAAGCCAATCAACGTGCGCAAGCAGTTCCGTCAGTTCTAAGCGCAAAGCTCACTACGCGAACCTCTGGTTCGGAGCCGGCTAATGAATTCCTAGGGCGTTCCACCCAAAATCTCCTTGTCTTTCTGTTTGCTTTTGTATCGAAATGGACTTTGGTTTGTGTATTACTAGTGGTCTGATAGCTTGTAGTGTGTCGGTTTGGTCAGCAGGGCACGCATGTACTCACAGGGCGGCATGACGCCTGGGAAGAACAGCGTCATGCGGCTCAGGATCCCCAACGCCATCGGAGGCTCTTCTTCCCACTCCGCCTCCGGCTCGTCTTCGTCAGAGTAGTCGTCTTCATCCTCATTCTCGTCTTCCTCTTCCACCTCGTCACTCTCTTCATAGATTGTCTGCTCCGCCTGAAGGCTACCCGCTCTTCCCACCGAATAACCGCGTCAAAAAGCCTGATGACGCCGTCGACGATGGGGAAGGAGCGGTCTGGAGATTGGATGAGGAAGCCGACGAGGCGATTGAGGGCGCTGAACCAGAGCCTGCACCGCTGGTCTTTCTCCGGCCGCCACCACGAATAGGACGAATCACGTTCTCCGTGTACATCGAGCCACCTCGCAGCGTCTTGATGGCACTCTGGGCCTCATTGTGCTGTGCAAACTGTTCGAAATGAGACCGTTGTGCACCACGGAAGTCGGCGATCTGGTCCCGCAAGTGTGTGAGCTCCTCGACGTGCTTCTCGGCCTGGAGACGCATGTTGCCAGCCATGATGCGGTTGTTAGCCTCCACTTGTTTGATGCGTTCGTCTCGGAGTGCAATCTTCTTTTTCGCTTCCGCGAGTTCGAGCTCCAGCGACGCGTACTTGCGAAGGAGCTGGCGGTGGACAGCCACGAGCTGCTCGAGCTTTTGCTGGATGGAACGCATGTGCTGACGCTCGCGAGCTGACATGCCACTCGGGCCGTTGAATGTGGAAAATACCACACCACCTTCCTGTCCGGTGGCTCCATTGCTGGCAGGCGCTCCACTGGCCGGAGTCGCAGAAGCACCGTTGAGCTGCAGTTCAAGCTCGCGGATCTGCGCCTTCTTGGTTTCGAGATCGTCAAGTAGTCGTCCCTTTTCACGCTCGGCATTGGCTTGCAGCACGCGGTACTCTTTCTCGTAATGCCGCAACTCTTCCTCCAGCGCCTGGCAACGTGCCTTGAGATCTACAGACTCCTTGGAGCTTTCCCCTGCAGAAGAAGTCGACAGAGACACACTAGCCGTCGCACTTGAATCTGTCGAGGGTGGAGGTGAGGCAGTTGAAGCTGCCGTCGCGGAGGCTTCAGCATCACCGTCTTCACTCGTTTTCACTTCCACCAGGCCCTTGGCAACACTGGTTTCAAGCGCAGCAGCCGCAGCAGAAGCGAGACGACGCGGAGATCCTGGAGCCGCTGTCGGGGCAGCTGCTGTTGTGGATGGCAGTTCGTGCAGAAGCGTGTCATACTCACGCTGGACCTTCTCGGAGTGGATCACCAGCTCCTGGTGCTCGAAGTTCAGGCGCTCAAAGTCTGCCCGCAGATCTGTGCACAGTGTCTCGCTGCGGTACAACTTCTCTTCGAGAGTCTTCGCGTACAAGTCCTTCTCCTTGCGAAGCTCCTCAGCAGCAGTCTCTGTCGCTTCAATCGTGACGGCCTGCTCTTCCGCCTTTGCCGTGAGGAATCGGATCTCCTGAGCTCGGCGTGTGGACTCGGCCTTCTCTTCGTTGAGCTCCTCTTCCAACTGCGCAACACGTTCCTGTAGCTCTTCGAGCGCTTGCGCTGCACGGATAGACGACGAACGGCGCATGCGCTCGGTCGGTTCGTCTTTCTCATCATTCACCTCCAGCTCAACAGCTTCAACTGCAACGGCCTTCTCACCAGGCTTGCCACTCGCGACACTGCCACGACCTACGTTACTCTTGGACGCAGCGCCACCTTCTTTCTTCATATCAACACCGAGGCTCGCAAGGCGTGCTTCCAGCGAGATGATGTACGTCTGCTGGGAGCTGATCGTCTTCTCGGCTCGCGACAGCATGACCTTGTACTCTTCGACACTGCGCTGCTCGTTCACGACAGCCTTGTTCTTGATCGACTTGGCGCGGTTACCAAAGCGCAGCGTAGAGATGGTCTCCGATGTGTTGTAGCTGCTAGGCGACACGTTGATGATCAGGTTCGTCTTCGAGTTACCACCGAGCGACTCTTGCAGCACACGCGTGAGCTTACTGTCTCGGTAGGGCACGTGGCTCGCTCCCGCGTCAGTGAGCGCGTTGATCACATTACCAAGTGCCGACAGCGACTTGTTGATCGTCTTGGCTTCCTCCAGTTGTTTGCCCGAAGCGCCAGTCTTTCGAACCATCTCGGAGCCCGCCAAGTCGACAAGATACAGTTTGCCTGCCTTCGTCGCCTGGTTCACGAGGTTGCGTTGGAACAACGTGACCATGAACACACTGTGGCTGCGTGAACTGCCTTCGTTCATGCCCGTGGCTGCCACCGCGCGGTTCGCAGCACCATCTCGCATCGTCGAGAGCAGCTCGTCGTCGCTGGTGACCGAGATCTCCGTCATTCCTTCCACGAAGATGCCTCGCTGGGTGTCCTCACGCACTTGCAGGTTAACTTTCGACTTGTACGGGTCCAGCAGATCGCGGATCCGCTCCATGTAGATCTCGATGTAGCTCACTTTGACGATAAACTCCATGTTTTCATCGGCTGCCATGACGTTGTTGAAGATCTCGGTGGCTGTGCGTGGGATAATGCCACGCAGCTGCGGGTCGTCAATCGACGCGCCCTCCATCGTGTACGTCTTGCCCGACGACGTCTGTCCGTACGCAAAGATCGTAGCGTTGTACCCGTCCATGATATCTGCAGGGCAGATGCTCAGAATCCATCAGAACGCGGCTATTTTCCCCATCGTCCTGCTTCCGACCAGCGACTCACCTTGTACCACAGGCCGCGCGACGCTGTCAAACACGACTTGCTGGCCATCTTCCTCTCCGAACACGTGGTCGTACGTGTACGTTTGGCCTCCATCCGCCGTCTACAACATCCCTAGTCAGCACGATGGTCGGAGACCCCTCCAACGTCGAGAGCTCACCTTGACTTCGAGCTGGTTGCCCGAGACGAACACGCTGCGCTTGGCGCCGCTCATGTTGAGCTCCTTGTTGTTCTGCGGCCGCACGCGGCAGCACACGCGCACATTCGACCGCGCCACGTCGCTCTAGCGTCCATTACCACACCCACATCATCAGTTTATCCCCATATTCACGGCACACTACCCCATAAAAACCACGCACGCTGACGCTGGACAGCGAGGTCGTGGACGCCGACGACCGCATATCGTCTCTTTCTCTCTCTCCCTCTCTCTCTCTCTTCTACCGGACTGTAGCTGCTGGCCGTGGGGGATGCGCCCGTGACGCCGTCCGTGCGTGTCCGTCCACGTCGGTCGGTCGATGAGACCTTCCGAGCCAAGTTCCTGTTGAGAGAGCGGAAAATGGATCGCACTTTAGCGGATATAACCGATGGGATTATCGACAGAGTTGAAGACATTCTCGACAGCACTGACGACTAGTTTTGGACAGATCTGACTAGTAGCAGCACAGGGAAATGGACATCGGGCGCGTAGTCCTCACGCTGCGACTGCAGGTGCTGCAGGTGCTTGCGTGTGATCTCGGGGTCGTAGTTGTCGATAATGTCGATGTGGAGGCCGTAGTGTTGGCGGGCGATGCAGCAGAAACGCTCCATGGAGCCGTTGCGGCTGGGCTGCATGAGATAGCAGACCCCGGACTGAGGCACGAGCAGCTCTTTGATGGTGTACGCGAGGTCGTGGTGGAACTCTTCGAAGAACAGACAGTCGCTGGCGAAGATCATGTCGAACTGATGGCTCATGGAGGCTGGGAACTGGGCCGTGCGGTCCCACCGGAGGAGCCTGGCAGTCACGTCAGTGGTAGCGATCGTGCCGCGACGAAGGTTCTCTTTCAAGCAGATCTCCAGGTTATCCACCGACTGGGGGTTGCCGTCCGTGATGAGCATTTGGTCGATGCTATCGCTATCATGGGCTAGAAGCCCAAGCGCTGCGAGTCCAGCCATGCCAGCGCCGAGCTCACAGCACTTGATACGCCGTGCCATTCTACCCGCGAGTGTCTTGCACGTCTCGTTCTTCAGCAAATACGTGAGCAGAATCTGCTCGGACGGCCATGTGCGGATGTTGCCCGTGTTGTCCACGCCGTTGTTGAGCTTGTGGCTGAAGAGCTCCGCGAGGCTCACACGCTGATGCTTCCTCTTCTCACGCACGAACACGTGGCGAGTCGTATTCTCCATGTCCTGCTGACTCCCAGCGACTGGCTTGGTCACGGCGTAGGCTTGCCACTCAAAACTCACCGCCGTACGGCTATTGCAGTCGTCTGGATCTGTCTGCGTGGCCAGCTCACTGCGGAACTGTGCAAAGAACTCAGTCGAGATGGAGGACGCCGTTGCGTCGGCCGCTTGGTCGCGCGTCTTGGACACCAGCGCGTTCCTCAGCACACGCCAGTGACGCTTGGTCTTCGAGGGCGCAGCAATGGGAGCTGCTTGCGTTCCAGATGGAGGCGCAGGCGGAGGCGGCACGTCGCCAGACTCATGTCCATGCCCATTCGCGTCGGCGCTCATTTCTGTCTTGTCCACCGTGCGTACCTACGCATGTGATTCGTACTTAGTAGAAGTGTGGGTGCATGAACTTAGTGGATATTCGTACTTAGACGGAATGCGTACTTAGCAGATAGATCCGATGCAGTCGAAGCTGCCTCCTTCCCCTTTGGGATTTGGATCGAGAAAGCGACCGAACAAGCGGAAAAAGCAGAGCCAAGATGCCGCTTGAATCGACGATGATCTGGTGCGTTTGGTGGATGCGACCACCGCCATGAGGCGTGGATATGGATGACCTTGTACAGAGCTGACGGATGAATGCCTTGCCGTTGTCTGAATCGCGCTACGTGCTGCGGAATGTGCTGGATCGTGACGCTCAGTCTGGACAACTCGGAGTGGATGCGTAATGGCGACTACATTCCGTCGCGTCTGGAGGCGCAGCACGACGCCGCCAACCTCCTATGCGGTGCCAAGACCCAGTCCAACCCAGAGAGCACGGTCGGCATCCTAACCATGGCTGGCTCGAGGTGCGTGGAGCCGTCGGACGCGATAGAAACATGAGGAGAAGGACGTCTCACGGTCTCTTCTTGATGTGAACAGCGTGCAACTGCTGGCGTCGCCTACAGAAAACATGGGCACGCTGCTCACGGCCGTGCACAACGTGGCCATCGGCGGCAAGGTCAAGTTCTCGAACGCGCTGCAGGTCGCGCAGTTGGCGCTCAAGCACCGCCGCAACAAGACGGGTACGACTGACTACGGAGACGAGTGTGTGTGGTATAGAAGGCTGACGAAGCTGGTGGATGTGTTTGTGTGGGGATATGATGCAGGCGCGCAGCGTGTCGTGGTGTTCATCGCGTCGCCGATTGAAGAGGACGAGAAGACGCTCACAAAGATCGGCAAGCTGCTCAAGAAGAACAACGTGGGTTTTGGAACCATCGCTACTTGATGCATGACGCACACAGAGAGGCTGATACACTGCATGTAGATTGCGGTGGACGTGGTGAGCATGGGCGACCTCGAGTACAACGCGGCCAAGCTCCAGGCCTTCGTGGACGCGGCCAACAGCAACAGCAACAGCCACTTGGTGACTGTCCCGGCCGGTGTGTTGCCGTCGGATGTGTTGGTGTCGTCTCCTGTGATCCACGGTGATGAAGGTGGCATGGGTGGCATTGGCGCTGCTGCCGGTGGGGGCGGAGGCGGTGACGCGTTCGCTGAGTACGGTGGCATCGACCCGAGCATGGACCCGGAACTTGCCTTGGTACGCGTCATGGATACAAGCCTTGGTGATTGGATTTGAGCCATGGCAGCTCACTTCGTGGTACTGTGTCATGCTAGGCGCTGCGTGTTTCGATGGAAGAAGAACGCGCAAGACAGGAGGCCATGCAGAAGAAGGCTGCTGACGAGGCAGCTGCCGCTGCTGCCACCGAGGCGGCCGAGGCCAAGCCAGCGTCCCCTAAGAAGGAGGTGCGTGGTATCCATACCCTGCTTGGTAACCTGCTACTGCATTGCTGACAGTTGTGTCGATCATTGGTTTGTATCACCAGACGCCACCTGCTGCCCCAGCCACGGAGAACATGGAAGTGGACTCGACGGAGGCTGCCCCAGCGACTGGTGCTCCACCACCAGCCCCAGCCCCTGCTTCCACACTGCCATTCATGGATGCGTCTTTCATGGGCTCGCTACTGACGCAGCTGCCAGGTGTGGACCCTAACGACCCGAAGATCCAGGCTGCCATGGCGCAGCTGAACCAAGGAGGTGACAAGAAGGACGAAGAGAAGAAGGAAGACAAGTAAGTGATACGACGACAACAGAGTCACTGTGGCAGTAAAAAGGTTTGACAAATGCCATGTCGTAACTTCTCCTACTTCATCATGCAAATGCTGTTGACGCAGTGCCTCACCGATTGTAAAACTGCGACAGGGTCACACTCGTTTGATGGATGGATGGCTGTCGGCTTTCTTCGAAACAGCCCCACGAGAATGGCCACGGTGCTGAACTCTTTGCAGCGAAACGAGTCCATGCGGTACCAAGACAGCGGCTCGATGTTGTTCGTGGCGCCCAGCACGTGCAGCAACATTGGCACGTCGTCGACACTGCGCACCGACGATGTGTCGACGTCGATGAAGGTGTGGCCGTTGGCGTTGGCGTCGGAGTTCGAGACCGCCCCGCTGCTTGTGGGCGGGTGGTGCATCACGACCTTGTTGAGTAGACGGATCGAGTCCGTTAACGGCAGTGGCGCGAATTGCGAGGTTGCGAGGAAGCGGAAGTTGAAGTCGGCCAGCGTGGACGCGTGGTTCACGGACCGCAGCGGCGTCTTGGGCAGAGAACCTTCATTTTCAAAGTTCATGGTTCCAGCATGATTTTCACTTCGTCCTTTTCCTCTAATAAAGGGGTTTTACGACGTAAATCTGACCGCTACCTTGAAAAGTTAGTCCGTGTTTGGTCGAGGTTTTTCACTAACATGGGCCAATCAAACGTGGAATATGACGTATTTCGAGCTAAATGCTTGTGTCACCTTATGCGAACGATGGCAATTTGTATCACGTTTTGCAATATTCCCATAAAACTCTGTCTGGGGAGGGGGGGGGGGGGGGG
>JAADVL010000786.1:0-14878 GCA_023334995.1 Pythium sukuiense | reverse complement strand
TTGAGTGAGAGGAGGAGGATTTGAGAATGAGCTGCTCGACACAAGAGGAAGGGCAGAGGAGGAAGGAGGAGGAGAAAGGCAACTCCTCGTACTGGGAAGAAGAGGAGCGGGTCGTGTGGCTCGTGGAGGCGAGGAGCTCAACGTCTGTATCTCAGATGGTGCTGGTGCGATCTCAGGAGCTGACGTGACCAACGCCTTGGAGACGGACGCTTTTGTGTGGCTGATAGGGATGTGAGCTGGTGTCATCAGTCGGAGGTTTCGACGATCGCAGATGGACACAAGACGAAATGCTGGGGTCATGGACTGGCCGGTCTATGTGCATCTGGGCTGAGCTCTTCATACTGTGCGTAGAAAGTCCGACATAGCTTCCTTTTTTAGAAGCATGTTGGAGCTGAAGCCACGCAGTATAGTGCTGGTCCGAAATCACAGAGGAGAGTACATGCAAGTGAGGCTGCGAGTACTATAGTCTCTCGTGTGTCCAGTTACGGGGCGTCGAGCCGACAACGTCTCTGTCTACGGTCTTCAGCTAAGTCCAGCACTTCTCGCCCGCGTAGCCGATCCATCGATGTGGCGACGCCTTGCTCTTGCCCACGAAGAACACCGCAGTGGCCGCATCCGATCCTTCGTTGCAGCACACCGACCGCCAGTCCTGGAAGTGCTGGTGGATGAACCGGTACAGCTGCATCGCATCGCCCATATTGCAGTGAGGGAAGGCGTAGTCGTCGCTGTTGTCGAAGCTCTCGTCGTCTTCATCGTCGGAACTGTCGTAGCCACTCTCGTCACGATCTTCCTTCTTGTCGAAGTAGATTCTGACGCTGGCTTCGATCCCGGCTGGTCTCGTGAACCCCTTCCACGTCTCGCCAATGCCGCGACCCCGTGACCACAGCTGAGGTGGGTACCCGAGCGTCTCCATCACAGAAGAGCGATAGGAAGAAAGAGGCTGTGCGGGTGCAGCGAGGTACTTGAATACTGGTTCGCTGCCTTCACCGCCGGTTTCCATCTCGCAACCGTCAGGCAGTTGTAGCAAGCGAACAAAGTCGCCAAACAACGAGAACGCGTCTTCTGACGCTGGCCACTTAGCGTCGCCAGGCTGCTGTTGGAGTGCGCTGAGGAAGCCGTACTGGCTCGAGCGGTGGTAGATACCGAGCTTGGACCATTTTGCTACGTCATCTTGCAGGCACCTTACCCACCAGTCGCCATCTTCCCCACCACGATCGCCCACGGAGAAGTCGAAACCCTGCAACACGAGCTTGCGCCACAGTATCGTGTTGTCCACAGGATGCAGCAGTGCTGCCAGTCCCTTGCTCACAAGCCGCAGATTCAGGAGCGTGTGCCACGTCGCCAGAACTTCAGAGGTGGCGTCCGTGTGAGATTCATCCTCAATGCCCTTGGGCATCGGTAGGTACTCGATGATGGTGGTCCAGATCGCAATATCCAGCGACGCAACGGTAGGACCACACGGCGGTGTCAGCGCCAGGCGCTTGGTGTCACGTGTGTTGGCGTCGTCGCGGGTGCTTGTCATTGGGGATGTTTGGGGCTGAACGCAAATTGGAAAATGACCAGCAGTCTGGCACTGATACACATCCGGCGATTCTTCTGCAGGCATCCCGTAGTGACTCACTACACGTGTCAGTCCGGCTAATACAGGAATGAGTCACGATACGGCGCTGATTTTTGCCACGAGATTTCAGCTCAATCCACGTGCACACCCACAGTCAACAACTTCGACCACCATGTGCCAGTGAGTTTCCATCCGTTCGGGAAGTCCATTGGCAAAAATGCGGTCCATTCGGGATCAAATGCAGGTTTCAGCTAATCTAGCCTCGTGTGTTTCTTCGCACACCTCGTGCCCAAAATAGTCGTGGTCTCACGGCTCCATTTCCTCATCGCGCTTGGTCTTCTTTGACTTCGGCTCGCCAGTCACTTGGCTGCGCTTTGCGACCGAGGGCACCCACGCGATGATCGACGCTGCCGCATAGTAGGAACTCATCGTGGGCTCATTGCCGTACGTCGCGCCGCACTTTTCGAGCGGAAAGTTCACGGGCGGTGCGATCCACAGCACCTCTCGCGTCGTGTGGAGGTCCAAGTTCTCAAAGTCGAGTCCGTCGCAGCGGTATTCTTCGTCAGGCGCCATGTCGATGACTTGAGTGAATCCATCCCACGAGCCGACCAGCAAATGGTTGGCACCGTCACCTGCGTAAAACGGATCTTCTTGGTCGAGCGGCGGGGGTTCTTCGACGCCCGGCATCTCAAACTCCGGCACATCGAGGCGTCCGCGGCTGTATTCTCCGAAGTCTTCGTCAAGTCGGCCATCGCCGCCTTGCTGTTGAGCGTCCTGGGCCTGCTTGAACCGATCGGGGTCGTAGTTGTCCGCCCCATACACTGGCAGGAACACGTAGTGGAGACCAAGACGATCGAGCGTGGCTTTCAGTGCCCTGTCGGCGCCCTTCAGCATCGGCTCTTCGATGTTTTCGCCCATGACGTAGCCGTGGTTCAAACCAAAGCCCAGTTTGGCGCCGAAACGAGCGAAGGTAGGATCTGCCAACGCATCGCGCAGCGTCTTTTCCATCTTCGACACTGCAATGGCACGACCTGGGTCTACAGGCGACGGGATCGGCACGCGTTCCAGAAGATATGTGAGCGTCACGCGGTGGCCACTCGTCACAGGCAGCACCTCGTGCTCACAGTCCGAGTAGAACGCACACCACTGGATGGAACTGGACGAGTGCCCTCCCCACACGCAACGCTGCTCGAAGCCGTTGTCGCTTCGCACGACAAAGTCGCCGCCTTCAAACGTGGACGGTAGGCACACGACCAGCGTACCAAACATCTGAGCGTCGCCTCGAGGCGTGTCGCGATGGGCCTTGAAGAATCCGTCCTTGCCGTACACGTTGAGCTTGTACATGCGAGCGAGCACCAACGCGTCTTGCTTCTGGTCCGACACGAGAATCGAGTGGATCTCGCTCAGGACTTGAGGGTACTCACTCAGCTGGAACGACGTGGCAAACTTGGATGTGTCCATGGCCACGGCATCGCGGTACGACTTGTCCAGCACTTCCGTCGTGCCCTTGCCAAACGTCGCTGGCGTACAGGCGTTGACGAGCTGGTCGATGGCGGAATCACCAGATGCCGCAGGAAGCGCGAGTGACCCATGGCTGTCGGAGCCGTCCTTGTAGAAGATCTGGATGTGGCCGTCGGACGCCAGAGAAAGCTCACCGCTGCACGCGAAGACCGTCTTGTCGGCCTGTCGACCGAGCTCGCGCAGCTTGGACAAGTGTGTCGCCATTTTCTCCAGGTCACGAGCTTAAGGCGAAGCAAATTGGAGAGTGAGAGTGTTGGGTGAATGCCGAATGGTCGGGTCGCAGAGAAGCTTCTTCATGCGACAGGAACCGAGAGCCCTTTCGAAGCAATCGACGTGATGGCTTTGGAGCCGAGGTCTCTTCACACAACGATTCATGGAAGTTGGTCATACGAACATCGAGTACAGTGCCTGACGTGTGAACTTGAATGAGGTTCTCTCACCTACTGAGAAGAGGCCGTCGCAATATCCCTTCGTCTGTCAAGTGCCACTGGCACTACTAGTACGTCGTATCGTGATCGTGTTACCAATCCGATCGATCGTTCAAGACCTCGACATAAAACCTCCGAGCATGGCACCACCACATTGCGTAGACCAAAGCCCCTCCATGAGCAAGAAGCTCACGAGCAATATCAGTGTGACCAGCACGAGCTGCGTCGTAAAGCGAGAGATCCATATCATACCCAGGATAGATATCGCGGGGCCTGTGGCCGTGTGCGAGAAGGAAACGAACCGCAGACAGCGCACCCTCGATACTCGCTGAATGGAGAGGCGAGCGTCCCCATCTGGGCGCGTGTGCATCGGCCCCTCTTGAGATGAGTAGCTCGAGTAGCTCGACGTCGTCGCGTTCGGCAGCTAAGTGGACGGGATGGACGTACAAGTCGTGCGAGCTTCGGATGTAGGACCGCGTGTTTGACTGGTCGAAGAGGCCTCCAGCGTCCATCAAAACCATGACGACGTCCACGCGGCCGGTTTTGCAGGCCTTTAGGAACACACTGATCTGCTCACCGCTCTCTCGATCGAATGGCGCTCCACCCGCCAGCAGCTTCTTGACGATAGCCAAGTGGCCAGTTTCAACGGCCCTATACAACGCTGCTCGCCGACCGCAGGTCCTTCTGGGCAATTGCGGACTCACAGCAGCAGCAAGAAGCTTGTCCACGACATCTTCATAGCCTCGTCCAGCTGCAACGATCAACAGTTTTGGGTTCCGATCGGCTGCACCAGCCGCCAGCAACCTGTCCACGGCGTCCCCTGCACCGCATTCGACGGCGGCCATGAGAGCGCTTCGACCAAAGTGCTCCGTTTGGTTGACGTTGACACCAGCAGCCAGCAGCAGCTCCACGACCTCCAAGTGTCCACCCCACGCAGCGTGGACTAAAGCGGAGCTAGTAGCTGCCGTCAACGAGTTCGTCTTCGTGGCTGCGTATAAAAGCTTCTTGACAGCATGTGTGTGGCCGCCCTTTGCTGCGAACGCGATCGCTCTCATTTGGCGACGAGCAGCGATCCGCATATCGGCGCCAGCAATCAGCAGCCTCTCGAGCATGGAAACATTCCCACACGCTGCAGCAGCAATGAGAGCTGTGACACCGTCAGCACCAGCCGAATCGACGTTCGCGCCGGCTGCCAGCAGCATATCCACGATCGTAGAGTCGCCTCTCGATGCCGCAATGACGATTGGCCGTTCTCCATCGAGATATTTGCTGATATCGACCGGCGCGCCTGCAGCAACCAACGCACCGACCACGCGAGCGTGGCCATTCTTGATCGCCTGCAACAAACTTTCGCGGTCCGCGACGGCTCCAGCCGCAAGCAGTGCGTCCACAATGCGGCAATTCCCGGTGGCCGACGCCAGCATGAGCGCCGTGTCACCCGCTTTAGTCCTTTGCTGTACGCTCGCGCGACGCGATATCAGTCTCGCGACGAATTCGAGATTGCCTTGGTTGACCACAACTTGCAGCGGTGAAAATCCATTCACATCGACTTGATCGATATTGGCGCCAGCGTCCAGCAGCATCTCCGCGACGTCCGCCAAGCCGTTCCTCACTGCTGTGAGCAGCGCCGTGTCACCGTTAGCGTCCTTGCAGTCGTCGATGCAGTGGCTCGTTTCGTATCGCGGACACTGGAGACTGTGTGCCACGCTTGCTGTGCATCCACTGCAGTCGCTGACGGTGCCATGGTTCGCCAGCAGCATCTCCTCGATGCGCGCGAACCCTCGACACGCCGCTTGCACCAGTTCCGTCGGACCGAAGTCCGCGCCGTAGTCCAGCAGCTTCTCTACCATATCAGTGTGGCCTGCTATCACAGCGAACGTCAACGCCGTGTTGCCGCTCGGGCCAGCCGCGTTGATCTTCGCGCCAGCAGTGACAAGGAGATGAACGACTGTGGCATGGTCGTTCGTCGCAGCCACGACGAGGGCCGTATCTCCACTGATGCGACTGGTCTTTTCGACGTCTGCACCCGCGCCAAGAAGCATCTCCACAGTCTGCACGTGGCCGTTCTTGGCAGCGAGCAGCAGTGCCGTCGCGCAGTCGGTTCTGGCGTCCACGTAGTAGGGATCCAACGCCAGCAGCAACTCGACTAATTCTGGATCGAAGCTTGCGGTGTTCGAGAGCATTGTCTGCACGAATCTGTGACGGCCTTGTTCAGCGGCGACCTCAAGCGCTGTTCGTTGTCTGCAAGCAGTAGCCAACAGCTCTGCGATCTCCACAAAGCCCCTGTCGAACGCCATCGTCAGTGCGGTGTCGCCGTTCGCGTCCTTGTATAGTTCAAGGGGGACCGAGCCTTCACCCGTTCGATCCCTCCAGATCGCCACACCGAGGAGCCCTTTCAAGGACGTCAAGTCGCCCTCCTCCACCGCCTTGATCACATCCGTTGGCGACAACATCCGTCTCTGCCAACGCCAAAGTGGCCACTTTTGACACATAATTCCCATATTTGTCTAAATTGGTCAAATAGCCCCCTCTTTTGAAAAAAAAACCACAGTGGCACGTTATGTTGAAGCCCCAACTAGCCCCATTAGATACTTCCTGTGCTGTCCCTCCAATCGACTTCACTCGACGAAAACCTCGCACAAACTGTAGTGTCACTGCAGTATGAGGTGGACTACCAACTAATATCCCTGACATTGTCTTGGTGTTACCGGTTCACAGACTCTAGGAGTGAGGGGTCAGGAGACAAGCGTCACCCGAGTGAATCAGTGCCTCGAGCGTCGTGAGTCTTCCCTCGTCGATAGCGTCGTGCACCTGGCGGCACTTGGCCCACTGCGGTATACGCAACACTCGCAGCTTCGGAAGTGAGCACACGGGCGCGAGATCGTTTCCTTCATAGCCACCGAGCTCAAGAACCTCAAGGTTCACGAGAGTTGAGCTCCAGCGTCCGATCGCATCGATCATGGCTTGGTCTGGAGTCACGATAGACAGCGTCTTGAGCTGACAAGCCCTGCTCGACACACTCCTCGACTTCGAGTGACTCGAGCTTGGGCAGACGTGAGATGCGTCTCATTGCTTCCGGAGAGACCAACCTCTGCGCCACGGCCACGGTTGAAGCTTGCTCAAGTAGCTGGAACGCGTACTCGTTGAGATACACCTCTGACTCGCGAGACCCCGGGAACCGCAGATCAACCTCACAGAGAAGTGGCAGTCGTGGTGGTTCGTTTCTAGAGTTGGCACGCTTCTCGAAAGTGAGCTCTTTGAATGGCGGCGAATACAGCGGGTCCCAGTGGAGCGTATCGCAGTGGAGAATTTCGAGATGTAGCGTGCAGTCGATGAAGTCACGGATCCAGCCGTCTGTCATTTGGAGAACGCGCAGATTTGTCATGCATCGCAACGCCCGGTAGTCAGTCGCGGCTTTGCTGAGACCGAACGAGAGCTCTTCGAGCAGAAGTAGGGCTGCGAGTGGCGCAGTGTCGTCCTGCTGCGCGTATCCGTCGACGAAAGGGCCGCGGCAGTCGATGAATCGGAGGACTCCAAGATAGCGCAGCGACGACAACGAAGTCCACTGATCCAGGAGCATCGGCAGAGGCACCTCGAGTTCTCGCATCGGGAGGGCACTGCCACTGCGCGTTCGGAAATCCAGTTGTGGCCACGGGCCACTCTTACCACTGAAGTCCGCAGCGTCAATGCACAAACGCTCTAGTGTTTGGAGATGTCTGCTTTCGACCGAGCGCACGACTTGGTCCACGCCGACTGGATATTTACAGTACAGCTGAAGCGTCTTCAATGGCGGAAGAAAAGTTCCAGTCGCAAAGACTCCGCTTTTGATGGACACCCAACTTCCTGTTCCTGCAACACAGGACTCGAGGCAACGAGTGCTGGGATGTTCGTCTCGCGCGAATCGATTGCCAGTCGACACAGCATTGACAGAGCGGGCATCGTGTCCGTGTGCGTGAGTGTCACGTCCTTTGCTCGCAGAACCTGCAGCCGAGGTACGCGCATGTCGACGAATGCATCGTGTTGAATCGCCTCCATCATCACGAGCTTTGTGACATTCGGGAACACGGACAGTTCGTGGAGCAAGGAAGCATGGGGGGCCGCCATTGAAGTACACGCTCTTCGAGATGTCGAGCATCAGCGTTTCTACGTTGGTAGTCGCGAGGCTACGAAGCCGAGGGAGCGACTTGAGAACTGGAGTCGAAAGCGTTGTCGGCAGCGCCTCGGGCACCAACGGTCCTCTGGCATCACGCAGCCAAGTGCACTGCTCGCTGTCACGAGAAACTCGCAGACGGAAGTTACGTTGGAAGCACACAGTGAAGAATGGCGACGCGATGAGCGTCTTGCGAGCTCCAGGAGCTCACACGCCTCTAGCCACGATGCAAGCGATCTCTGCAAGAACTTGTGCGAGGCTGGTCCCCATGGAGCCTCGCGTTTCACAAATGCCTCGCTGCAAAGAAAGAGAGGGCTTCCAAATTCTTTTCGTGGAAAAGATCACGCCTCGTCCCACATGCGAGCGGCTCTCTCCAGAAGTACGAAATGGCCAACGGCGCATGAAAAGAAAGCGTTTGTTTGTGTTTCCAACGATAACCTTACAAGCGGTAGGCTCCGACAACGCTGTTGATGCCACCAACAAGAATCGCGACGACGCCAAAGCGCCAGCACATCGCACGGTGTGGCTGCAGTTCGTTCGCGTACGCGTACGTGTGGAAGCAGCGCAGGAACGTGTACACGAGCACCGCGATTGATTGGACCGTCTCATTCGCGTTGGCGAAGATACCGGCGCCAAACACGATCAGCGCGAGCGGAATGGACTCGAGGTCATTCATCACGATGCGCTTCCAGCGGAGCTCGACCTCCTGCGCCTTGCGCAGCGTCTCGTCTTCATCCTTGTGGAGACCGTACGTCTGTGGACGACGGCCCTGGGCCAGCGCGAGGTCCTTGTCCTCAGGTGGACGACCACCAGCATCGAAGGTCTTGACGGCCTGGATGCCCGTCGCGACGACGAACTTGATGAACAGCACGAGCACGCAGGTGACGTAGATCTTGATGAATGTGAGCATGGTGGACGACGTGGCTGGCGAGAGAACGGAGACCACCGAGTCGAGCGACGCGAGTGGGGGGAGTGGCGGCGTTATGGTAGGCGTTGTGGGTGCTAGGAAGCGGGTTGGAGAATGAGCTCAACGAGGCTGTGTGCTGCTAGGGAGCATGGGTGCGCTGGTGCAGCAGCGCCGCCTGTCGCCGTGGCTTCGACCCGCTTGGATCGAATCGCCGTTTGGTCATCATCATGTCGGCAGGGATTGTGCCTATCCACATGTGACGTGTGAGCGGCTCCACCAGGAATGATTGCGCTACCGATTCGAATTTCAGCCAATTAGTTTTGTTTATTACCCAATCGGAAGCACGTACGATTGCGCACAGCTCCGCATTTTCAACCAATCCTACAACTCCAAAAGTGTACCTTCGTACGACATTCGCGAAACCTCCTTGCGAATTTGAACCGACGACCGAGTCAGATCCGTCCGACCAAAAGAGCTCCTCAAAATGACCACGTCATTGTCGACACTGACGCTGCTTCTCGCGGCCGCAGGCGGCGCTGTGATCATCGTGGCACTTCTGTTGCTTCGTGCATGGGTCGTGCTCGTCCCCGCGCGTCTGAAACAGTCTCAAAATGCGTACTCCGCTCAGCAGAAGTCCGCAAAACCCTCTCTAAATGAGACCAAGACTGTGCCCACGATGGTCGTCCTGGGCTCTGGCGGCCACACAACAGAGATGCTGAAGCTCATCAAGCGTCTGAAGCGTGACGTGTACACTCCCATCACGTTCGTGGTGGCTGAGACTGACAAGACGAGTCGAGAGAGGACGCAGCTCGACTGGCAGCTGAGTGAGAAGGACTCGTTCCTGGTTATCCCGCGAAGCCGAGAGGTCGGCCAGTCGTGGTCCTCGTCCGTGTGGACCACGCTGCGCTCGTTCCGCGTGTGCGTTGGTCAAGTCTACCGCCGTCGACCAGAGCTTGTGCTGTGTAACGGACCGGGCACGTGCATTCCGATCGTCGCGGCTGTGCTGCTGCTGCGGTTCTTCAGTCTGCATCAGCACCGCGCCAAGATCGTGTTCTGCGAGAGCTTCGCTCGTGTCCAGAGCTTGTCACTGTCGGGTAAGATCCTGTACTACATCGTCGACGAGTTTGTCATCCACTGGCCGCAGCTCCAAGCCAAGTACCCCAAGACCACTCACCTCGGTGTCATCTGCTGAGTCTGCTCCTGAGTAGACCACGTCTCTCCCCATTATAGAGATTAAACACACAACCCCATAATGACCGAAGTGTGTGCTGTACGAGTGTGCTGTATCAGTCCTGGCGGAAGCAGTTGAACTCGACAGCGTGATCTCAACGCCAGTCCACAATTGCGCATCCATCTCTCAGGCTGGTCTGACCATTCAACGCTAAGTCAGTAGACCGATTCCTCCATAACATCATTCTCTCATCATGCACTGATTTAAAATCTACAAAGGAGAAACTGGTACGAACGCCGTGTCGGAAGGAAGAGCTCTTCAAACAGACGAATTCGCGAACACGCCACGCCACGCGCCGCCAAGCAGCTTCCTTCCTGCGTCTCCTGCTCGCTCCTCATGCACGCCAACAGCATCCGCCCGGGCTCTGCTGGCTCCGGCGTCGCCATGGGTCTCCAGCCGCCCCTCCCGGGCTTCAAGGCGCCGACTGCAGCCATCGAACGCGTGCGTAAATTCCTTCTCAAAACGACTCGATTTTCGTACTAAAACCCACGCTCGTGCTGCTCAGATTGTGACTGTGGCGGCCACGCAGATGAGCTGCGGCAACCCGGAGGAGAACATCAAGAAAGCCGAGTCGCTGGTGCGCATCGCGTCGTCGCGCGGCGCGCAGATCATCCTGCTGCAGGAGCTGTTCCAGTTTTCGTTTTTCCCCATCGAGCTCAACGCCGGCAACTTCCAGTTGGCCACGACGCTCGAGGAGTCGGCGCTCGTGCAGGGCATGGCGCTGCTGGCCAAGGAGCTTCGCGTCGTCATCCCGATCTGCTTCTTCGAGCGATACCGTAACTCGTACTACAATTCGTGCGCGATCATCGACGCCGACGGCGCCGTGCTGGGTGTCGTGCGCAAAATGCACATTGGCGGTGCGTTTCTGTGGCTTGCTATCGTGAAATTTAGGAAAACGAGCGGGAGATCTGACCGTGACGGCTTGTTGTGGTTTTGCCAGACCGCCTTGGATACAATGAGAAATACTACTTCACGCCGTCCGACGACCCGATCAAAGTCTGGCAAACGGTACGTGGAGACTGTGTTTGTTGTGCAGAAAACGCGGCCGCTAACGTGAAGTTTTCGTTGATTTTGGACAGCGCTACGGCCGTGTTGGCGTGGCAGTGGGCTCGGACCAGTGGTATCCGGAGGTGGCGCGGTCGCTGGTCGTGCAGGGCGCGGAGATCCTGTTATTCCCGAGCGCCATGGGCAGTAACCAGTACGACCCGACGTACGACGCGCGCGACCAGTGGCAGCGTGTGATGCAGGGCCACTCGGCGGCCAACATGGTGCCAGTCGTGGCCAGCAACCGCGTTGGCACGGAGCTCGTGGACGGCGTGCAAGTTTCTTTCTGCGGCTCGTCCTTCATCACGGGGCAGACCGGAGAAATGGTACGATTGTTTTCGCAAGTCCACGATGAGATGGATGATTTCTGATGTTTTCTGCCTTGCTTGTAACAGCTCAAGATCGCGGATCGTGAGTCGGAGGGCGTGCTGGTGGAGAGTTTTGACTTGGAAAAGTTCCAGATCCGACGGGCGAGCTGGGGTCTCATTCGCGACCGCCGTCCGCACTTGTATGGCGCACTGCTCACGCGCGACGGTGTGTAAATCATACTCTCGAAGACTCTAGGCGTCGACAATCGACACCACGATTGTCATGTGAACAAAGGTAGAAGGAAACAAAAGAAGACTGGGTTTGCTTGTTCATCCAAATGGAGCTGTTCACCCAAGAGCTGATCTTTGTCTGAGCTAGCTGATGCCAAATTTGGAGGGATATTGGCGCTTTAGGAATAGCTTCAAGGTGAAGCAAGAGCAGCATTTGTCAACCAAGGGGCAAGTATGAAGATGGTGACGACAAGCAATCCAGGGGCAACGGCCTCGATGCGACGACTGGGCTCGGAGGCCGGAGCTTCGACGACGCCAAGCCGTGTTACGGACAAGCTCGCGTCTCGCAATGGCGCGCGCCACTCCGTCTACTGGGTCCAAAGTCGTCGCACGTCCTCGACTGAAGCGACAAAGCGGTCCAGCATGTCCGCTGACGTTGGCATGGGCGCGGGGGCAGGCAAGATCGAGTATTCGGTCACAGGCAAGTACACGGGTGAGTGGCAAGACGGCCAGAAGCATGGGTACGGGGTGTTTGTGTACGCGAATCGCAGCAAGTACGAAGGCGAGTGGGTCCACGACAAACGCCAGGGAAAAGGCACGTTCTGGGTCGAGGACAAAGGCAAAATGCGCAAGCAGTTTGCTGGCGACTGGCGAGATGATAAACGTCACGGTATGGGCACGTTTTTCTTCGAGGACGGTGGTCGCTTCGACGGTCTGTGGGAACGCAACAAGCGAGAGGGCACTGGACGCATGGTGTATGAAGATGGCTCGGTGTACGAAGGACAGTGGCACCAGAATCAGCGGTCGGGACACGGCGTGCTTTTGCTCCGTACGTCGATGTGTTGTGGTATCAGGAGATCCGTGTGACTGACTTATGAATGCACATGTAGCAAACGGAGATCGGTATGACGGCCACTGGCTCCACGACAAGAAGGACGGCCCAGGTCGGTTCTTCTACAAGGCTACACGCAAGATCTACGAAGGCGAGTGGGTTGATGACGCCCCACGCTGCGGCACGTATCACGACGACGAGTCAGGCGCGACGGACGGAGAGGACGATGAGGAAGACGGATCGACGCACAGCAAGCCCCACGACCGCTTCCACATCCCTGAACTGGGTCTCGTCCACCCTGAGCGAGTCCTGAGTGAGAGCATCGCGTACGTACGTCAGGAACGCATCCTGGAGAAGGCGTTTCAGTCGCAGCAGCTCAGTGGCGACGAAGCTGCTGAGGACGGTGGCTTCGATGCAGAAGACTGTGAGGACGATGGAGGCAACGGAGGCTCTGTGGTGTTTGACGAGACGACGATGAAGGCTTTGCAGTACGAGTTCCAGAGCCTCGAACGCCGCGACGGAACGATCCAGTGCGAGGCTCTGCCTCAGATGCTTCGTGTCCTCGGCCTCAGTCTAGACAACGACCAAATCCTTGCTTTTCTGGAGGAGATCGGCGCGTCCCCCGAGACTGCGATCTCCTTCGCCGACTGCGTGGACATCATGTCGCTGTTGGCCGAGAGCTCCATCGTCGACTGCGCGCAACCGCATGAGCTAGACAACTACACCGACGCAGATGAGGAAGAGGAAGATGAAGACGAAGACTAGCTGGTCGTAAAAACACGGGGAGTATTATCTAGTCAATCGAACGGCCACGACGCCCAAGGGGCAGCCCCGACCCACTGCTCACAACCTGGAGGCCACGACCACAGTGAAATAAACAGCGAGTCAGGACATCCGCCCCTGTGGCATCCACCCTATACTTCCTAGTCGTAGCTAGCTACCTAAGCCTTAGTTTTTTAGGCTCTGCTTAGGTGAATCGCAGGCCGAGCGCGCTGACGACCGCACGGAACTTGGTGAGGTCCTTGCGACGCAGGTACTTGAGCAGCTTCCGTCTCTTCTCGACCATGGCGATTAGGCCTCGTCGCGAGTGGTGGTCCTTCTTGTTGCCACGCGCGTGCTCCGTGCAGCGCAGGATCTTCTGCGTGAGCACGGCGATCTGCACTTCGCTCGAGCCCGTGTCGCCAGGGAAGCGCTGGAACGTCTCGATGGCCTTCTGGATCGTCGCCTGGTTCAGCTCACGCTGCGAGGCGTTGCTCAGCGATAGCACAGTCTTGAGCTGCGCCAGCGCCGCTGGGTCCGCGGCGCCTGACGCCTGGGCGAAGAGGTCCTCCGTGATGCCGAAGCGCAGCGTGGCGCTCTTGTCCACGGGCGGCGGCGCCACATACGACACGCAGGCCACACGCTGCGAGGAGTTGGCGGCTAGCAGCGCCACGCGGGAGGCAGAAGAGGCCGCGACGGCCGAGCGCGCGGCGGCGGCGCGCACGAGCGAGAACATTATCGTCCGAAGGATGTGTCTGTTTGAAGGCGCAATCTCCACACAAATGGAGCTCTTCGATGGACGGCCAGTAATGGGCGAGTGGAGTAGAATTGTAATTTACGGGATTTTAATGGTTGGGAAGACATTCAAGCGACATTGATGGGGTGAAGGTGGTACGAAGGTGGCTCGAAGGTGGGAACAAGTGAGAAAGGCAACACACGGATGACTCACACCCAGATACCGCCAGGTGAAGATGCCGAGGGGACGCCGACGTCGACGTGGCGCACGCCGTAGAGCGCGTCTAGTGTCGGCGACACGCCGCGGTCTTCGGCGTTGTCGCTCTTGGACTCGTCGTCGCCTTCGTCCTCTGGTAGGACAGCACTCGACTGCTGCTCGTCGTCGATCGAGTACCAGGAGGAGTAGCGCTGGAGGAACGGATCGTCGCCTTCGTGCTCGTACGAGTCGCGTGGCTGCTTGACTTCCATTTCGTCTTCTTCATCGCCCTCTTGACGTGAAGCTTGGTCGCTGGAATCGTCCGAGTCCGAGTCTGAGGAGCTGAGACTGAAGCTGGACATGGCGATCTCGATCTCGCTGCTGTCGTGCGACTGGAGACTGCTTGGGCGCGTGCTTCGCTGGGATTTCGACCGCAAGCGGAACAGCGTGATGCGGCGACGGCCTCGTGAGCGACGCTGCTGCGGTGGTGGAACCACCTCGACTTCCTCAGCGTGGCCGTCACTACTGCTGGTTGGGGACGACTGGATATCCCCGTCCTCACGGCGCTTGGTGACGAACCACAGCTCTCCGCGCTTTCGCTGCCAGTACTCGCGCAGTCTGAGATGAGGGTAGTGGCGAGTATGCGCCGGCAGCTGCTTTGGTAGTTCATGTACGTGCACAGAGGCCGGTTCGACAAACGTAGCTGGCGTCGTTGGAGGAGCAGTCGTCGCCCAGCGAGTGTACACGCGGCTCCAGAGCGAACGCCATGGGACGTGGCTGGCTGGGGGTGCTGTAGAGGACGGGGAGCGCACGTTGCTTGTCGGGGTAGCCGATGCGTGGGCCTTGGACGAGAGGAAGCGCATGCTGGATCTTCGTAGTGTAGATAGCGATGATGCTTGCGGCTCGCACTTTGGTGAATGGCAATGGAGAAGTGCCTGGCTTCACACTAGCAACCGAATCACACCAACTCATTGG
>JAADVL010000785.1:0-14896 GCA_023334995.1 Pythium sukuiense | reverse complement strand
GAAGACACTGCCAACGAGCTGTCTGGCGAGGTCAATTTTGACGCCAACAGCGGCGGCTTCCTCTTCGGCAAGTCGCAGGCCGATGACATCAAAGGCCAGATCGTGTCGACCTGCTCCACACCCAAGCGACGAAAGTCCTTCTCAGTCAGCAAGAACAACACAGCTGCCGTGCTCAGCAACATCCACGGATCGTGGCTCACGCACCTGCAGTGTGACGGTAAAGAATACTGGAACGTCGAGACCGACGCAGCCTTCCCCCACGTGCCCGTGGCGAAGCCCCTGCCGTCGGACTGTCGGTTCCGGGAAGACTTGGTGGCGCTGCAGAATGGAGACTTGGAACTGGCACAGAGCGAGAAGCTACGCCTCGAGGAGCTACAGCGCAGTGACCACAAGCTACGCGAACACGCAGACAAGAAGAAACACAGAACGCGACGAGGCTCGTCCGCAGCACGCTGAGGCTTGGACACCACACACCACACACATCACCCACACACAATCCTCACTCGTCCTCGTTCATGTCGAACTCACTTATATATGATCAACCACGCATCCATTCCACTCATCAGTGTGCAACCTCTGCCTTGATACGCGGACGCTTCCGACTGTTGTGGTTGGCGCCTTCGTCATCGTCAAGCGCTGCACCATTGGGGCGCTTAAGCAACTTGCCGGCGGACTCGATGAAGGCTTTCACGTCCCACTCTTCTTGCCGGATCTTGTTCCACGGGCCATTGAGAATGATCATGACCTTGGTGTCGCGATGGTACTGTAGACCAGTGATGAGCTTGGGCGTAATGAGGAAGTACTGCGGCAGCTTGCTGCCACACGACGACTTCGTGATACGGTGGAAGACCTTGCGCTCGTTGTACACGTCCATGCCCTGGTTGATCTCATCGACGACACGGAACGGACACTTGGTAAGACTCTGGAGCGCCATCAGATACATGATCGTGCCGACCGATTTTTCCTGCATCACACACAAAATCCCATCAATACGCGCGCCTCACTGACTGCAGTTGTCGAGTGCCGATACGTACACCGCCCGACTGCTCTTCAGCCGTCATCGTCGTCAACTTCGTGTTTTTGCGGAACTGAGCCCGACGTTCGATACCCCACTTGGAGATATCCTATCATTTCACAGACAAACGGTAAGTCATCAACCGTAGAGAGTTCGAGACGATGTGTCACAACTCACCGCGTCTTGGTCATCGAGCACGATCTCGCCAACGCAACCAATGTCGCGGAAGAACTCCTTGAACGAAGCGTCGATTTGAGCCACAAGATCGCGCAAACGCGCATGCCATGCGTCCTTGATGCCGTTGATCTTGTCCTCGCCATTCTGAACGAAGCCTTCGAGCTCGGCCAGATGCGCTTCTTCTTGCTCGATCTCGTTGCAGATGCGCTGATAGATTTCACGAACACTGCGATCACCACGGAAACAATCGAGCGACGCCTTGTTGTTCTCGATACAACCACGCAGCTCGTCCAAATCATCAGACAGCTTGGTGAACGCTTCCGAGTATTCCTCCCACGGAGCTTCTTCTTCGGCCTTGCGCTTGACCTTCATAGCCTTCTTTGCCAACTCCATCAGATTCTCCTTCGCCCGTCGGAAAGCTTCTTGCAGGTCACGGATCGATGCCTCGGCACGGCGCAAATGCTTGCTGATAAACTCGGCGCGCACTTGCTGTGTCGCAACCTTCAGAGCGAGTGTAGCATCTTCGGCAGTCGCTGCAAGCAGTTCCTTCGTAAGTGAGAGGCACTCTTGGATTTGCTTGGCTTGCTTCGTGCCCTGTCCCTTGAGCTTGCGGATCATCGCGTTCTCCTTGTCCGATAGATCCTTTGCCAACTCGCTACGAAGACTGTAGGCCTTGTTTTCAGCCTCAGCGATTTTCTCGTCCAGACGAACCATCATCTTCAGTTGCGAGCGGATTTCTTGAATGCGCTGGGACGACTGTTGACGCGACTCCGAGAAACCGCGTTCCTGTGTCTTGAGCTCGTTGATTTTCTTGTGAATACCGGCAACCTGAGCCCTCAAGTCGTCAAGAGTGTTCTTCAGCTGAGTCTTCTCCTCGTCATTTGACGATGATGCCGCTAGAAGACGAGGGTTCTGTAGATCGTTCGTACGCGTGGTCGCATTTCGGTTTCCGTACTTGGACACCGACGTCACGTACTTCTTCGAAGGCGTCACGAATGCAGCCTTGCGATCACCCGATGAGAGAGCGGAGAAGATGTCGGCACCTCGATTGATCAGCTCCTCAGTGCGGTTGGAGCCGACCAACACCGCGTGAAGACCACCATGCACCCGTAACACCTCGTGGATCACATCTGGAGCAGTGACAAGCTGGGCATCACACAATCACACACGTTAATCAGGGTCCCAAATTGAAGTACAGCGACGCATGGCCTTACCTCATCCAAGTATCCACTGATTCCAAACTGTTCGCCGAAGGATGCCATTTGTTCCGCGGAGAATGGACGGTTTGGCTCTGTGCACCTGCCGTCCTGAACCGTAACGACCGATGCCTTGATGCGCACGCTGTCGGACTTGAGTTCATTGATGATCAAGTCGTAGTCTTCTTTGCACTCGGTCACAAGTGCTCCCATGAGCCACTTGGACAACGTATCTTCCACGTACTTCGCATGAAGAGTTTCGTTCAGCTGCATTTCCAGCACGACGGGGCCCCACACCTTGCGCTGAAGCCTGTGTTGATTCCTCTTCACCCAGTCGGCCGCTCGAATAGCGTCCGGATCGATCCGTTCAAGTGCCCCACGGCGTTGTTCGGTCTCGTCTTCGAGCTTTCCGAGTTTGTAATCCGCCTTGCGGATGTCCTCCTCCAGACCTTGCAGGCTCCGTCCAAGCGCCTCACGCTTACTGCTGATTTCGGCGTGCTAGTGAGAAAGCCAAGTTAGTCACAAACCGCAGCTATCAAGCTGATATGGTCAAGCAAAACTAACCTCCATCTCCTTCTCACGCTGCTCCCTCTCGAGCTTCACCTTCATTTGTTTGAGCTCCTGCTCATCCTGAATCTGGGCTCGCTCGTCTTTCCACTAAGTTGCACGCGGAACATGTTCGATTAGGTTCGCCCGACAACACCGCTCAACTGCCGAATGCACATACCTTCTTCAAGTCCTCCTCCACGCGTTCAAGCTTTCGTCGCGCTAGGTTGTGTTGGTTGCGCATTTCTGCGACCTCCGAGGCAGTCTTGCTTTGAGCGTTTTCCAATGACTCAACCTGGAATGGGAAGCGGTCAGTTTCGATTCGTTCTTCACAGGCAGTAAAGTATACGGGGTGCCGTACTTGTTGCTTCTCGCGCTTGAGCTTCTCCTCGATGGATCTCTTCGTGCGTTCCACGTCAGTTTTCCTGATCACACACTGCGATAAGCCACGGCAACTCACTCAATCACCACATACATGGCTCAACGTACTCTTCCTTGATCTCGCTCAGCTTGATGGTCTCTTTTTCAAGCAGCTCCTGCAGTGGTGTGACTTGCTCTTCTTTCGCTTGCTACAATGCCATCATCACAACTTCATCAGATCGATGCGTGCGTAAAGTCCAAAAACTGCCAGGACTCACCTCCATATCATCCTTGCAGCGCTTCTTCTCGTTCTTGAGCTCTTCCACTTCGCTCTTGACCTCTTCGAATTCGAGCCACAGGCACTTCTTCTCCATCAACTCGGTCTAGAAATATTCCAACCGTCATGAGCTCCACTTCAACTGTATGGGTGGCTTCGTCTCCTGACCACAACGCACCTCTTCGATACGCGACTCATGCTCCATGATCCGCTCGACTTCCTTCTCGCGCTGACGGTTCTCATTCTTCTTCAGTTCGAGCGACGCTCGCGCTGCCTCCAATTCCTACACAACCAGAACCAGTTAGATTCCTGCCACATCTTCACGCAGCCACGCTTTGCTCGTCGTACATGCTCCTTGTCGTTCATATCACGCTGCAGCTCGATGATTCTGTCATGGCTCACGGCCAGTTCACCGTCGTTAACGGCCGTCTCCGTTGCACGAAGCAACTGCACCGGGTTCATGCGCGAGAACTCGCCGACCTTGTCCTGCGGCAGGAACTGGCACAGGTTGTCGATCTGGATCTTCGCCGACTCCATCAAAGCCGTCACGTTCTTGAGCGTCGCCTCGCGACCGTCCAAGTACCACAAGCTCTTGTTGTCGCGGAAGATCTGGCGCTTGATCACGCGGTTTCTGCGCTCGAAAAACAGCTCGATCTGTCCACCCATGCGCATTAGATCCGCTCCATCCACTCCAGTCCGTGCATCCACACGCCCGTACCTCCGTGTATCCATTCTCCTTCTCGTGACGCACGAACTGGCCGACCTTATCGGCTCGCCCAAGCAACTACAACGGCCCAATCGCCATCAGCACCCTCCTGCATTACAGGCTCCTTGTCCACCAACCGCCCACATACCTTCGTGCTACCCGCCAGACCCACACACAGCGCACACACGATGGAGGACTTGCCCGTGCCGTTCGGGCCCAGGATCAAGTTGAGTCTTGGGCCCGGGAAGAACTCGGCGTCCGTGTACGTGAGGAAGTTGTGCAGCTTGACGCGGAAGATGGAGCCGTCCACATACTCCTGGTTGCAGCTCGCGGACGTGTCCACGTCCTTGCCGTTCGGGGCCATGTCGCTGTCCCCGTGGCGCGTCGTCACGTAGCGATCGCCGTCTCCGCCTCTCGACTGCTTCTCGCGGTTGGTGGCGTGGCAATTTCCCGCGGAAACTGCGGAAGGCGCCGAAATCGAGAGGGAAACCGAGTGATGGTCAGTTCTCATCCAAACGGCCCACATAGTGTGGTGTACATAGAATTCGGAAAGCTGGTGTGGTCCACGTTGTTTTTTACCCCTCAAATGTGATACTCCTGAATCCACAGACCCCGGTGAATGGCGCGGCACCACGGAGCCGCAAGCGAAGTGATGGCGTTGCGGCGGTGCAGGCGTCCAGCGCGAGATGCGGCTGCCAATGCGAGGGCGATGACGACAGTGGCGACGGAAGCTGTGTGTGAGGAAGAATCGCCGATTCTCGCGCGACGGCCTCGGTGGCAGACGCCGCAGTGTCGGAAGACGCGAGGATCAGCCATGAACCGCGTCATCTCCGAACGCCAGTTCCTGCTCGGGTCCGTGCCATTGCGCACGTGCAACACGCTACACTTGACTCCAGTCCAGCCAGAGATGCCGTTTACGGGCTTTGAGCTTCTGTTCCTAGGGACGAGCGCTGGCTCGCCGTCCGTCCGGCGGAACCCAACGGGGGTCTGTCTCCGCACAGACAAGAGCAACTGGATGTTTGACTGCGCGGAGGCCTCGCTGCGCCAGCTTATGAAGTCCACTATCCGCGTGCCGTCGACGGACAAGTTCTTCATCTCACATTTGCATGGCGACCACGTGTACGGCTTGCCCGGTCTGCTGTGTACGCTAGACAACCACAACGGCAACTACATCGACTCCAGTACACGCAAGCGCATCCCTCGGCCGATCTCCGTGTATGGACCACTGGGACTCTTCTCGTATGTAAACGCGGCGCTGATGACCAGCAAGACGCGCTTGTCAAACCTGAGAGTCACCATCCACGAACTCGTGTCACCCGAGATTCTCGCGCACATGACCAAGTTTGAGAAGCACATGCAGAAAGCCCCTGCGCATCCGGTACGTTGATTGATTGTCACTGGTGTCTATTCTCGTGAGCTTGTTGATTTAATACCAAAGACTGTATACAGTGCTTGCGACGCGCGGAGATCCACGCCGACTCGGACGGCAACGGACTCGTTTGGAACGTCTTTGAAGACGCCACCCACAAAGTCCAGGCTTCGACGCTGAAGCACACCATCACAAGTTTTGGGTACGTTCTGTCTATTTGCTCTTTGCTTTGATTCAGGTCCATCAAAGTGCCAACGCCCCCATTCTGTTGTCAGCTACGTCGTCGAAGAGCAAGAACTCCCAGGCAAACTGCGTCCAGAGCTACTGACCGCGCGTGGGCTGCCACCCGGCCCACAGTATCGCCAACTCAAGCAGGGAAAACCGGTCACACTACCAAACGGCGACGTTATCCACCCTGCTGAAGTGACTGGACCACCGATTAGAGGACGGAAGGCGGTGATCCTGGGTGATACAGCGGATTCATCGCGGATGTTCGACATCGGACGCGACTGCGATGTACGAGAAGTTTGAATGCGAGGTCATGTTCCAAGCTGATGCTGACAGAAACGTGTGGATGTGGTTGTAGGTTCTTGTCCACGAAGCAACACTCGCAGACGATATGCTCGTGCAAGCTGTGCTTCGAGGCCACTCCACCGCACGGATGGCTGGGTACGCCGCTCGCCGTATGAACGCAACCTTGCTTGCCCTTACCCACTTCAGTCATCGTTTCCGCCACTGGACACCCCTACCCGGTGCAACGCGGACGACCCAGCATCTCGCACTGGAGGCGCAGATCACTTTTGGCCGCAAGGCAGTCGTCCCCGCGTCCGACTTCCTGCGTATCCCCATTCCTCGCACAGCAAGTAGCGAATAGAACCATACAGACTGGCATGCGTTCCTCGTCTCTCTGCTCTTGACTGCTATCGTCAGTAGCTCAGGAAGAGGGATACGTCGGTCGTTACCGTCGAAGTTTCCGACGCGAGTTGTCTCGCTGGAAGGTCAGATACAGCGTTCCCTCTACTTCGACGTATGTTAATTAAACATCCTACGTCCCCGCCGTAGGTGCTGAGAGGACAATCATAGCCCTCGCACTCGCAGATCCTCCCGTAACTACAACAGCGTTCGCCTCTACACTCAACACGCGGTGCCCGCTGATGTGACCAAAAATCGCCTCGTGCAACAAACTCGAGACAGCGTGCTCACTCAGTGCAAGAAGCCGCTGGTGGAGATCATCCTACAGTAAGTAGCGAAGTGGCGATATGCACTGAAGATGCTACAGTTGTATTTTGCCGCTGAGGTCGCTGTGACTGCGCTCCACGCGACACGAGCTCGACGCAGATCACTTCCCTTCTGTCTCATCTCAGGTGACCGACCTCGTTCCCAGTGGGACTTCCCACCCATTCTTGGTACTGTAGAGGCGCCATGAGTGACCGTCGTTTTCCGTGAATGGTGGTACGATGTCCAAGCATTGTGGATAGCAAGCAAATCGTCCGTGTGCAAACACGCGTTGCTCTCTCATTTTCCAATCCTCCCACATCTACGACAGCGGTGGCCTTCCTTCTGCAGCACCAGGGACTCAAGATGGCTGAGCTGTATGACCCGGTCAAGTGGGGGCTCGTGGCGCGGCGACTGCAGTGTTTGCCAATGCTGAGCGTTGACGTCGATGACGATAACAACGGCGTTCCCTACGTCGCGGTGTATTCTACGGAGGCGGTCCCCGATGAGACGACCGAAGATCGCCTCGCGCGCTGGCGTTCTCAAGTGGAAGCCATGGAGTTGCTGGCGATGGTGTGGCTCGTGGATTCAGAGGCTTGGAGACAGCTCCTCACAGACAAGGCTCCAGGCTCGATTCCCAACTGCGATTCCAAGAACGGGGAAGTGACTCCGGTTTACAGGTTGTACCTCCCTGCAGCTGCCAGCGACGAGTTCGTGCAGATCCTGAATGTGTTGTTCACTCCTATTCAAGACGAAGAACGCAGTGCGGACTTCCGCCTCGCCAAGGCCAGTATTCTGGCGCAAGAAACTCGAGAGAGTGTGCTCACTCAGTATGAGAAGTCGCAGCTTTCAGTGGCAGTGGAGCTCGTGCCAAGTAGAGAAAATGACGGTGCGCGCAGTGTCATCCTGCATTGGTTTGAGACTGCATCGCTGAGCTCGTTGCGGTGCAACCTGGCTGGCGTCAACTACTCCGATCCAAATTATCTTAGCCGCGCTAGTCTGGATGCCATCCACGACCAGGTTCAACGAGGTATTCCCTTGGGCCGGACACTGATGGGACTCATCCGTGCCGAGACTTTCCTAACGCGTCGTCTCACGAACCAGCTTTTCACGGACTTGCTTGGTAAGTTCGGCGCAAGCTCGCTTGATATTCGACACCTGAATGTCCGTCGAGAGATCGTGGAAGCTTTCTTCTCGAAGCTCACAGAGCCAAGTGGTGAGCACGCAGCGAACGCCAGCGAAGTCATCGGTCTTCGTTCGCTTAAACCTGACATCTTTGAGTTTGGAGCCTCGTTGGCCGAGCGTCGCTGTGGATTGCTGTGGTGGGTCTACGGACTCTTCAGTCAGGACGCACGACACTCCATCCAGTATTTTCAGCACTCACTGTACACGCGAGGACCGGACGCGGACGGCTTTCGCTGGCTTTCCGACCTTCTACGTGCACACGGAGCACCACGGCCAGAGCTCTTCATCGTCGACGTGTTTGACGAATATGCCGACCAAGAAGGCCCGACACAAGACCACTGGATCAGTGTTCCGAGTGGATATCCGATTCGCGTGCAGCACGGAGACGACTGGCTGGACCACGCGCTCGTGTTCGAAGACCGTGTGATGCGTTTCCGAGTACTTCGGGACGATCCGACGTGGAACTTCGTGGACGTTCTCGTGCCAGGGTACGGTCGCTGCTGGGTAGAGAGGTCCGACAGTGTGAGGATTGAGACGCAGCCTCTCGCGAAGTGGACATTCCACGAGCACTCGATCCGGTCGCTGGATCTGGGACTCTTCTACGTCAACGAAGCAGAACAGAGCAGTGTCTGTGACCTGCTGTCGCTCATTGGTCAACCTGTCGAGACGCTTCGCCTGACGAGATGGACTTCACGAGAAGAAGTTGTCCCTGTTGGCTTGGGCGTCGATATGCTCGCGGCGATCGTCCGCAGCTGTCCAAAACTTCAGAAACTGAGCTTGGGCAACGTCCCAGTCGCCAATGCAGATGTACTCGTGGACCTCTACGAGCACAATTCCTGCCAGATCACGACGCTCGATCTTCCGCACGGAGCGTTCGTCGACCGAACCAGTGTGTTCCTCTTCCTGGACGCACTCGCAGACCCCACGTTGAAGATCTCGCGGACTCTCGAAACGTTGCACATCAACTTGACGGGCTACGCTGCCGAAGGCGAAGAGGACGACGAAACGTTAGTGCTCGCCGTATTCGCGATGCTGGAGACGAACCGGTTCTTGCGGTCGGTGGAGATCCATCTTCCCCGTGACCACTATGTCGGCTTCGGGTCTCAGTTCCGAGCCCTTCGTGAGACGCTGATCGCTCGTGAGAAAACACCGCTGCAGTTGAGAGCCCAGTACGCATTGCTCAGTGTCGTGGGCCAAATGCCAGTGCAACTAGAGCAGGCTGTGCTGGCCAGCGTGTTCGATTTTGCAGCCGAGTGCGAGACGCGAGAGGTCATCATCAGCGCACCGTCGGGGTACACGTTTTAATTAGTGAAGTGAGCCAAGCTATGCCGACACCTGAACCTGCAGCTACTAGTTCGTATTGAATCCAATTTCCCTACACATTGAATATGTCGTCGTTCTGTTTCGCCGCTGTAATTCCTGCGAGTTGCGCCTTGAAGTATCGCTGGAAGAGCTCGCCGCGAGCTGCTTCACGTTCTGCAGACGCGTGCTCGCGCAGCTTCGTGTTTGCCGCTTCGCACGCGAGGTGATACTGCGTCTTCGCGTACGCACGCTCCTCCGATGACCATTCGTGGATACCGTTAGCGGCGATCAAGCCTGAGCCACGCAGAGCCTTGGTGAGGTTGTCTTTACCCATGTAGGCGATCTGTAGAGCGCGAAGCATCGCGAAGGAGACGAGAGAGCCGTTCGCACTGACTTGCAGCTCAATTCCGTCGTCCTGGACACGCAAAGCCGAGTCTTTTGCAGCTTCTTTCATGATGATCATGCGTCGAATCTTGACGAGAGGATCGTTCGCAGTGTCCAGCAGGATCTTGATGCTGCTTCGATCATACGGGTTCGCGAAGGGGACGAAGCCCGAGTAAATGAGAAACTGCTCGTTGGACCGTGGACCGTAGAACATCGTGACTTGTTCCTGCGCCTGGAAACCACGCTGAGCATGGCAGATGACGAGACGCTTGGCAGGATCGCAGAAAGTCGTGAGCTCTTCCCCTGGCTCGTGGTTGCACATATCCCACCCTGGGATCAACGCCAATGCCGTCTGGCCTGAGGCGTCCACGACGACTTCATTCTGACGCGTCAGCACAACGCCAAGGGCCCAGAAGTAGTTGGACAGCGTGAACTTATCGAGTGGAATGGGACACTTGGACCAACTCTGCGAGCGCAATCGCTGCAGATAGAAGAACTGCTTGATGGAGTTGAACAGCAGCATCGCAGCCGACGCAAAGAGCGGAGTCCCCGCGATCGCCTCCAAATCGGACGGCTCATAGTAGAGCGGGATATCGAAGCTGCACGGTAACACTGAGAGATACGGCTTGAAGAACGAAGGCGCCTTCTTCGTGTCTGGCTTGCAGGCTTCACTCAGCACACGAAGCGCGAGCATGCAACTTGGGAACCTAGCCAGCAACGGGTCACGTGCGACTTGTGTCCACTGTGCTTCGTCCACCGATGGGCCGAGCGACGGATGCGCACCCAGCACGATGCCGTACGGAATAGAGATGAATGCGTCGCCTTGCTTCAGTGCCTCCACTGCAACGAGGCCGTGGCCCTCGTCGCCGACGTGCTGGACTTGCACGAGACTGGCACCAGCATGCGCCTCCAGCCATTTCTGGAACGAAGCGACATCCGACTCGCTAGTCGCGCCACGACGCACATCGTGCGTAGCTCGTGCCGTGCGTAGCTTCTTGATCTCCTCCAGCGCTTGCACTGCGTCGCGCAGCGTGTCGACAGGCCAGGGCGTCGCGCCCGCCGTGAGCTCCTCCAGGACGTGGGTCATCTTTTCGAATTGGAGCTGCTCGCGAATGGCTCTACACCTGTGCAAGTTTATATACCGCTCACGTTTGATCCCAATTATTTCTCAAATCTACGCATTTCAATATTGAAAATAAACCTCTGACAGACTGATATCGAATCGACCCGCTCAAACTGCCGAGCTCACAGCTCACCGAGCAAGGCCGTCACGTCCTCGACAGTGAGCTCGCGGTCCGACTTACGGAGGATGTTCTGCACGCTATCCGAGGCACCGCTCTGGGACAGCGACACGCTCTTGTCGATGTAGCTGGGCAGGCGGTCTTGGTTCATGTCCACCCATCGCAGGTAATTCAGCGACTGCTCGGGCGTCAAAATGGAGTGGATCACGTCGGTCTGCTGCTGCACCTCCTTCGCACGCACCTCGAGACTGTTCTTGAGCTTGCTTAAATATGTCTACAGCCATCCCATGGAATCAGTCTTTGGTCGGAGCTTTCAAAACCAAAAGCCACGGCACATACCACCGCAAGCGCAACTCGTCGACGCTCCGACTTGCTTGATTTGCTATCGCCTGACCTGTACGCACGCACACACAATGAGTGAGATCTCGTGGACCAAGGGGAGAAAGACCATTCGCATCAACGTACTTGTAGAGAGACTTGAGCTTTTCGTCCTGCTCGTACGTGAGCGCCAAGTCGCTGATCAATGTCTGCCACAGAGTATCCTTCTTGACAATCGTCGGCAGCTTCTTCTTCTCTCCGTTGTCGATGCCTGGCTTTGGGCCCATTCCATTCGCCTCGTCGTAGAACTCGTCGTCTTGGATACTCAGCCAGAGCAGGAAACGGCAGTATGGAGGTAGCAGCAAGTTGTCGAGCTGACGGAAGTTGTAGTCCTTGATGGCGTTACGCTCCACACTGTTCGGGCCAAAGCGCTCTTGGATCAATCGGACACCTTGGCGGATCTTCTCAGCCACATCAGCCTGGAAGAAGCAGCGAGATTGCATCAATAATGCGATTCAAATACGCACAAGAGGATTGGGACGCACCTCTGTGGAGCTGGACTTGAGCTCTTCCGTGAGAGTGGCCAGAATCTCAGAGCGCACGGCGTTGAGCGATTCGTCTGCGCGCTCCAAGTGGCCTGCACGCGTTGTGTCGATGCTCTCCGTGAGCTGGGAGACCTGTGAAACACCAAACACCGTTGTGAGCCACCGCCCTCACCGAGAGGCCCACTGTGACTGTGGCACCGCATACCTTTTCTTCGAGCAGCTCCAGGTACTGCTTCTTTCGGCGGCGACTCTGACGCGCCGACTCTCGGTTGCGCGCAAGTCTTCAATCGCCCCAATGCCCCAATCCTCCACCATTAGCACTCACTCTCAGTCAGTCATATGCAATAGCTTCTCACCGTCTCTGTCGCTTCTCGTCCGAGTCCAGCCCCGACATGGACGCCGTCGTGCTCGTGGCGTCATCATCCTGAGGCGGCCGCATCATCGACATATCAGCCGGATGGAACGAGTTTCCCATGGAGCCCATGTTCCCCGGCGCTCCGCCGCCCATGGAGCCAGCGCCAAACGACCGCGAGTCCTGGCCCATGCCCATGGTCTGCGCGAACGCGAATTCACTCGACGAGGCAGCGCCGCCGCCGCCGTAGCTCGGCTCGATCTTGGGCTGCGTGAGCTGCTCCGCCGCCACATCTGCCGACAGGAAGTAGCTCAGCAGATCGTCGTCCTCGGGCGTGAGCTCCATCGCTGCGCGGTTCATTATGGTCTCGTAGTGGGGAGGAAGAGATTTGCTCGTGGAGCTCGTCAGATTTGAGACTTGGAGTCCGTCTTTGGCGGTTCCGTTGGCGTAAGGGTACTGAGTTAGGTGATTGATTCTCCAAAACAGCCGCCCAAGCGAGAAGCTGACGGTGTCTGATGGCAGTTTGTGAGAGGGACGCTTGGGCAATAGGGCAAGGGGAACCGACGGTCCAAACTGTCCAGAGGCAGGACCGACGCACAGCGCGTCACCAGCTGGTGGGATCTCCATAAGTTCGCGTGCGAACCTAATGACAAAGTTTGTCATTAGGTTCGCACGCGAACTTATCCCACCCCACAAAGAACCTTCGGCGCGCGGCATACACCACTCATAACCCATACCCTTTCCGAAACAAGCTACATCCAAAAATCTGTTTAAGTGAGTTTCTATTTATGAAGGTATTTGAACCACTCCAAATGTATGAAATTGAAATCAGCGGTATTTTTTGTTGCAGTATAACCGTTTTCAGTAGAGAGAATTTGGGGAGGGGTGCAACATGTGAGTGATGGTCGTGTTTCCTTCTTCTTTCCTCTTGTGTCGCCATCGACCTCCAGATTCGCAGCCCACGACGCTCACACACAATCGGCGGCTCATCTAACGGTAGCTCCTCATCTCCTAAGCTCCAAGAGACACCAACCGACAACGATGGCGGACGTGCTTAGTCTCGGTGATCCCCATGAAGATGTTCACTCCGTCGCGCCCAGCGACTCGGACGTCGAGGTCGCGTCGCTCTGCGGCAGTGAGCTCGAGGCGGAGATGGCGTGGGGCGAAGGCCCCATTGCGCCCCTCAAGATGGAGCCTGTGACGGCAGAGCCCGTGCGTGCAAAGAGCAACGGCAACGGATCTAGTCGCGCGAAGACGCCTCAGAAGCGGGCAGACCCGTCGCCGCTGCAGAAGAGCAAGCGACTGATCAATATCCACCCAATGCGGTCGCCGGGGTATCTCGCTAAGCCAAACGAGCTGCCGATCGGCGGACGCAAGCAGCAGCGCTGGTTCAACGGTACGTGTTTGCGTGGTTGTGTGGGGTAAGACGTCCTGTGCGAGGTTCTAATGGATGTGCGCATGTGGACAGACCACCACTTTGGAAACAAGGCGGCATCGACTCGTCTCGAGGATCTCATGGAGCACATGACGATTGATGTCGAGTGGCGGTGAGTGCCATAACACTTCCTTCATTCGTACAGACGATTGGTTTCTTCTCATCCTGCGCTTTATTGGTAGATCCAACTTTCAGAAGCTGGCGGAGCCTGGAAACAAGGACTTGCAGATCGCATTCCGCAAGGGTCGTGTGCACCTGAACGAGTCGTCCAACCAGCCACGGTTTCTTCGAAAGGATGACTGGAATGGTACATTCTCAGTCTGCAACAGAGGCTTTGTACGTCATGGTCTCTAAAACTACTTCTCGTTCTTGCAGAGGCTGAGAAGATGTTTGCCCGTATCGACCGTCGTGCGCGAACTCTGCTCCTGCGCTCCTTTGCATCATTCGGCCAGTTCATTGAAGCTGTAGAGTACGCCGTTCTCCACTTCATCCAGGTACACGCCGGAGCAAACCTACACCCGCAGTTCGGTAGGTGGTGTTAGCTCACGTATTGAGTGTTGCAACAGTGGCGAGAGGTTCCCTCGGATCTGGAGGTTTCGGCTGCATTGCAGCGGATGCTCGTCGAGCCAATGGAGATTGGCTCTTTCAGCGAGAGCGACGTGAGACTGTGTATTCCACTCGCCGACTCGGCATTCCACCGCTTGATTGTCCACAGCGTGTGCCAGTTCTACGGAGTCCGATCACGCAGTACGTACCGGTGCACTCAATATGCAACGAGTGATGGTTTTGCTAATGTTGATCTTGCCTGCAGCTGAGGCGAACCGCCGGTTCAACACCAAGATCATGGTGCTGAAGAGCCCAAAGAGCAAGTTCACGCAGGAACAGCTCGAGAAGATCTCGTTCTGTGACTTCGTCCGCGAGACTCGGCTGGGTCGCAACGCCGTGGCACCAGTCGTGTCCAAGGAAGAAGACCCATTGGAGGACCAGTCGAAGAGCAGTGAGTGCAGCGATGGCTACACGCTCATGGACTTCCCGTCGGTGTAATTGTTCGCTCATGTGTTTGCATGTGTCTCCGATCTGCGTCACCTCCCGCCCACCCATTCGACGGCCTCCCAGACGACGAAGCTCCATCCACGGTTGGCTTCTAGAGTCCCCCTCTCTTCACAATCAACAGCATTGCACATCTCGAGCCCACACATAGCCAAGAAGCTCACTCCACCGACGATACACTTGATATGTTCACTAGAGCGCCCCCGCGGGGGGGGGGGGGGGG
>JAADVL010000784.1:0-14924 GCA_023334995.1 Pythium sukuiense | reverse complement strand
GCACGAAGCCGAGGAACTTTCGCCACGTTTCGGGTGGAGCAGGGCAACACCCACCCGTGGGAAAGACAGAGCCTGGAGCCGCGGATCCTCCATAAGGCTCGTGAGCTCACGGTACATTCCGTCGCTCAGATTCTGGATACCAACGAGTCGGACCGACTGCAGTACGTAGCGTGGCTCGACTGTGATGGTCATTGGCGTGGTCATTGAAGTCTCCCCTTGAGTAGCCACCAGTATTTCGTGCAGCTGAGCGACTCTGTGGCTGTGGTCAGATACATGGCGATGGCGGTACGAGCGGCGTGGAGGATCGAACACGAGATGCACCGGAATAGGTCGGGAGAGACGACTCATGTCCACGTGCGGCTGCAGCGCTGTCAAAGCGGCGAGTAGCCCGGGACTTGGCTCGCGGGTCTGAAACTCCGCTCCTGGCAAGTCAAAGAGCACTCTGAGAAACTCGATCGGATGGATCAGCCCTCGTGCCAATTCTTGAGGATCTTCTTCCAGTATGCGGAGCCGCAGACGTGGAAACGCGCTGCCGTGTTCCCCTGGGTAAAAGAGCGCACGCTCAATTTGGTCTGTGCGCGTCAGGTGCATTCGCTGGAGGACTCGCCGCCAAAAATCAGGGTTTTCGGTGAGCCTGGACATCTCGCCAGCGCATGCCAAACCTGGAGTAGATCAGTCACCGGGACGTGGTCTACCCGGCCGACGCCAAGCAGTTTCAATTCCAGCCACGAGCATGGTGGCGCGACACGGTTGCGGCGGGAACCAAAGAGCGTGAGGTGCTTTAGGATGACACTCGTGCCTGCCACCGCTGTCGCGATGGCCCACGTGTCGTCGCTGCTCAGCATCGTTTCTCTTTCAAATTGCGCGTAGTGGGATGAAGTAGGTGCTTGGTCTTGTCTGGGCCAGGGAGTGAGGGAAGAAGGCACCTTCCAAGCCCTCGTCTTTCGCTGAATGACAGTTTCGACCCCCATCATCAGCGCCAGGCTTTTCAGAATCGTTGGTGTCGACTGTGACCAACGCACTGCAATCCCTCGATCCCACCAACTCGCCATGGAGCCGTTGGCTGAATGTGGCGCTTGGTTGCTGGCCACCTTCCTCCACCCGTGCCGCGTCTTCATTTGCGATACCGATGATGATGACGACTGAAGTAGTACATGGCGCCCACAAGCGGCTTGCTCGGCTACTCGACAGCTTCGCCATGAAAGTGTTGTTGTCGTCACGCCAAATGGATCCAAGGTGATGTACGCTTGTTACTTCAGGAGATGACGCCTCCGCTTACACAAGCGCGGTGGGAGTCCACAAGTCGTCAACTGTGGGTGTGGAGTTCTGCCCTACATACCTAGACAATGTGATACGCAGTCGCTCTTCAAGTTGCTCACAGGTAGTACGAGCCACAAGCAGAGTCATCATGATCGTTTTTATTTGTCTACAGTCCGCTCGGCGCCGCTGAGTCTGGAGCGGAGGGATCTGCTTGGGTACTCTCTCTCTTTCTTGGTATTGGTACATGTCTGCGAGGACATCTCACGCACTGACTACAACTTACTTTGGCTGGTGTACGCGGCCGACGCGCGTGGGCTTCTGGCGACGCATGTCGTGGCCTCGCTTGGGGCTGTACTTGTGCGCGTTGAAGTCCTTCTTCTTGGCAGCTCTTGGCTTGAGATCGTCCTCCGTGACGTCTCGCTCGTGGTATTCGTCGCCGGCGCTGTGCGTGCGCTGGCGCTGCAGGAACCGCAGTGTGTCGTGCAGATGGGCCGTGTTTTCCACCTCTTGCAGGATGGAGTTGAAGCGCTCCATCTCCTTCATCTGCTGCCGGTCGTTTGGCGGCAGCGCCATAGCCGTAAACGAGTCCGTCTCCTGGATTTCCTTGAGTAGCACGAAGCCGTTGGCGCCTGGCTCGGCCGCCACGGGCATGCTGAAGTGGAAGCGGTGGTCGTTGTCGCTCCAGCGCAGACGAGGGATCGAGTCCAGCGCCTGGGCGTCGGTCATGGGCATCGTGCTGGTCGCCATGGTGACACAGTGGTGATGGTAGTGAAGGTGGCTTGAAAATGGGGAGCTTCCTGGAGGAGGGCGGATTTGAAAATGGGAACGACTGAGGAAGAGCGGAGGAGACAGAGGAGGAGGAGAGGAGGAGGGGACGCTGCTGCGTGCGGGTGTAGCTGTCCAGAGGCACGAGCTCCCTGATCCTCATCCATGCAGCCGCCTCTTATCCTCATCACATGGCGGCTAGACACACGGCCGTTCGTATCACATCGGATAGAAACGGTGACATCAATAGAAAGAGGTTGGAAGGACATGATTACTGCAGAGGCTGAGAATTGTAGAAGATACTTATGCGTTATGGCAGGTTGAGATAGCAGCTGCGGGTGATGTTGAAGTTGCTTTTACGAGTGGACCAATCAGAGACACCTGTGGTTGTGCGGTTGCAGTTTTACTACAAGCTGATTGGCTACTGGTTAAACTTGAAGAAACAGCTTGTGACGATTCACTCACCTACTTTTGGGACTGTATTGAGAGTGATGGTAGACTAACATGGCAGCGTGTCAACCGCATCGGCGTCCTCGCGGATGAAGAGCTCCCTCCGGTGCCTGGTCGAATCGTCGCCGTAGATTGCAGTGGCTCCTGCATGGTTATCTCATCGCTCGTCGGCTCAGCCAACGGAGCAGCCATTGTGTTAGTCAACGCCGAAATCGCCGTCTTTTTCTGAGGCGAAGAGCCTACAGTAAGCCGGTTGGACGCCACCAAAAGCTGCGGCTTCGTGGCCACGTGATGCCACGACAGAGCCGCCAGTCGCTTGGGCTTCGCAACGGAAGCGGTCGTCTTACTAGCTGTAGCTATGTGTGGAGATGGCTGTGCATTGGTTCCCAGGGATGCCTCGCTGTTTGCAGGCGACTGTGCGTTGTTGTCTGCAGGGCGTGCGTCGTCTTCGTCTGCTGGGACGGACGTGATGAAGCAGTCGACGTCTCGCGTCTCTGGCTGAATACCCAGCAGCGCCTGCATGTCTCGTTGCAACGCAAGCCAATCGTCTGCAATGGGCGTCGCCTGCGGCTTCTTGAACCGGATCTTCTTGCTGGGTGTGTCCACTTCCTGCCCTGTGTTGTTGGCCTGCATCACCTGGAAACACGGCGACTCGATGGGTCTCCACAGCCCACCAACTGTTTGGTGGCTCTCACGAAGCGATCGTGCAGCTACCATATTCTGCAGGGACACCAGCGCTGGAGACGTCAGGACGTAGTTGGCGTCCAGCGTGTCCGCTGAGCTGAAGAGCTCGACTGGCTGAGGCTGCATCGTAACCATCCCCGCCGAGTCTTCTTGTGTGATCACTGCACCACGAAGATCCTGGCATGACAAACTGCGGTTGGGGAAGCCTTGGTTGCGCGCAGCACCGTGACGATGGTACGCGTCGCTGTCGCGATGCAGCTTCCCGAGGCGTGCTTTCGACGGCGTTTGCCCCAGTTGGCTCAAGATCGCAGCCAGAAGCTGCTCGTCGGAGCCTGTCAGTCGCCACATTGAGCTGGATACACGCTCGATCTGGTCGAGACGAAGAGTGACGACGCTGCAACTGCTACCTCCCACGCCACTGCTCGCCCCTGTTGCTGAGACGAACGCACTATCCGCGGTGACGGACGTGATGCGCAGGAAGAACTTCGCACTGAGCTCTAGCCACTCGCCTGGTCTCGGCAACCGCCGTCGCTGTCCGCCTTCCAAGGATAACGACACTGCGAGTGTACCTCCCGGGATTGAGACGTGTCTAGGTGCCTCGACAGGGTTCTTCTCACTCCAGGGCCTCCTGTATTCGCGCTCCGGGTGCTTGGGCTTTTTCTTTGTGGTCTCACCGTCACTCAACAACACGCTTGGAAACATGAAGCCCACACTGTCGAGTGCCTGGGTGGACGCTAATCGAGCTGTTTCAACCAGTTCCATCAACGAAGACGTGGACGACGACGTCAACGTGGTCGTATCAGGGAAGCTTGTCGCTCTTACGAGTAGAGAGACGGCGAATGCACAGCGCTGGATAAAGGCCTGGTCGGGTACGTCCCGGTCAACAAGCCTGGACTGACGCTCCGTCGTCAGCAGAGTCTTGATCACTCCTGGCAGACTCTCCCATAGCAGCATCTCCAGCGGCGAAGGCAGTGCTTGGTGGTTGCGTCGCATCACGTCGACTTCCTCGAGCGTCTGCTTCCGCATTGCACTCACCAAGGCGACGTGGCCGGACGGCGGAAGCTGCGTGAGCTCATCGATCCACACTTCCAAATTTGCGACAGCTCCACCGTCGCTCAAAAGATTGATCATAAGCGTCTCTGAGAGAAGCTTCCCAGGCAGCGGAAACGAAAGATGCGTCGCCAGCAACACACCCAGCTCCAGTCTCGTGCGGTGAGACAAGGCCGACGCCTGCTGGAGTCGGATCTTGGGCATTCGTTTGGCATTGCTCGAGTGTTTCTGCGGCGCAAAGTGGGCGTGTGCGTTGTGGACGTCGCTCTCGTTGTCGTGGAAACTCGCGACCGCGCGAAGCCGATACAAATCCTTTTGTTCCGGGAGTCGCGTGGGCTGCTTCTCGATGACTTGCAGTAACTTCAGCGCCTCTTCCTGGATCGGTGACGTCAAGTCGTCACTCAGGACCAGTGAAGACCCTCCCCAGAGGTCTGACGTCGAGCCAAATTGCAGAGAAGAAGTGGCGGGCTGAGACTCTGTGAGAACCTGCTGCACGAAGTCGTCTTTGGTCTCCAAAGCCTCCGCGCGCTCGGGCGTCGTCACGAAGTTTCCATCCAGGATCCACACGTAGGGCAGCAGCGCCACTACCTTCATCCGATACTCAACAGGTGGCCCCAATGAGCGATTCCCAGCGAGACGGAGCTCCATGATATGTACATCTCGAAGGCACACGAGGTCTTTGAAGGTCAATTGGTTGCGCTCCAAGTTCACGAAGCCCAGGGCTGCGAAGGATGCGAGTGGCTGCAACTGCCGTACGTTGTTGTCGCTGAGATCGACTCGCCACAGCCGTCGCAGTGCCGTGAGTCCGTCAATGTCTTTGAGAGCGTTAGCGTTGGCGTACACTGAACGCAGCAGGCGGCAACTCTCGAGTCCGCGCAGACACGAGAGCTCAGCATTGGAGAGATGCAACGCCTGCAAACCATGGAGCGGGGCCTTGGCTCGCGAGCGCACCAGCACGGCATCCGGTGCCTTCATGATCTCCTCGGTGGCTGATGCTGCACGGTCCACATCACACTCAGACTATGAATAGTTGACTCAAACTGATCTGTTCACCGCTTGGCTCGTTACTATTATAGTAGCTTCCTACCACGGTCACAAGAACGGAAGGGAACTCCAAGGTGGTTCGAGATACACTTTGCCTGCACTTCGACCTGTTGCCAATCTTCTAAAGTGACGTCCACTGACCACCCTGTGTCTGTTAAACGTGTCCGTGAGAAGATTCCATCGCTGGTTCGCCAATTCCTTCATCGCAACTGGATCGCGTATGTCTGGCTGGCATTTGACTGCTTCAGCGACTGGATCTCGCTTGCTTGGTGGTTGCACATTGTCTCCAGCGTTGCCAGTCTTCAAATGAGATTCGCTCTCTCCAGTTCATGTGCTACCTCCATGTCGCGCTGCTTATTCCAAAGAGCTTCCAACTTGTCACTCAGATACTTGATCCAGAGCTCCCAGCCACTGGAGTACGGCGGTCACACATCACGTCTTTGGTGAGGGCGATTCAAACCTTTCTGGCCCATTCTCTCTCACTCTACACGGTTCTCTTACTGCTTTTGATGGTGGATCTACCATCAGGACATAGAAGGTGACGAAGAATGCTCTTGTTATTTCGTAAAGTTGAATTCGATGGTTTGGCCCGCCCTGGGCAGCACGGCAGGACTCAAGCGATGCGGCTTGCGGCCCGTTCCGACGCCGGATGGAGTGGCAGTGCGGCCTCTCGGCTCTATGGTAGCGCCCACGGGTCTCTCCGGCTCTCCCGCCATCGTCTCTTCGTCTCCGGGGTTATGTCGGCGGCTCTTTGGTCCGCTCTCGCCTTTGACCTGTTGATTGTTGAGACTGGCGCTCCACATCTCGTCGAAATTCCGCTGGGTCAGTGCAGTCACTGACGTCCCAGGAACGCCAAGTCCCAGCACGGGCTGGCTCTGCGCTCGCATCAGTGAGACCACGTCGGTGCCAACTCCAGGCGCCGTCTGAGCTCGCTGGTCATCCATGCTGCAATTTACACCACGCCAATTCATCAGCACATCGGTCTCATCAGCTCACTATGTGAATTCACGCACCGTCTCTTGGTCTCCCGCTCCGCGAGCTCCAAGCACCGCGTCTTCCACTTGTTGCATCGCTTCTGAGCCGACTCGTGAAGCTTCTGGAGGTGCTGGTTCTCGTGGCGCAGCTCCTCAATGAGCTTGGTCGCGTGCTGCTTCCACTCATGCTCCTCCTTGACAACTTCGTCCTTGAGCTTCTCGATCGTACGCGTAGCGTGAAGCTGCGTCTTCTTGATACTCGCGACCTCCTGCAGCCTCAGCTGACTCTCCTGCTCCAGGATATCGTTCTCGATTTTCTGCGTGAAGCAACAAGCCACATTAAAAGGGACCAAGCCAAGGCAAAGTCCTCATTGGGCAGGCGTGGTGTCTGCTCACCATCTTCTGGTAGTGCTTGGTCTGCTGTGTGAACCGCTGCATGAGGTTGTCCACACCAATGCTCTGGAGTTGGAGCTCGTCCTTGAGCTTGGCGTTCGCCACGAGCGCGTTCTTGCTCTCCTCGGACATGGCGTTGAACGCCTTCTTCAAATAGTCGGCGTCTAGCTCCTGCAGCGCCTTACGGAACGTCTTCTCCAGCGCCATCTTGTGGTTGAACATGTCCAGCCGCACTTTGTGGATCTCTTCTGCGTGGCTGCGGTTCTCCTCTTCGAGCTGCTGCATCATGCGATCCACTCGCTCTCGTAGCGCGTGGTTGGAGCTCTCAAGCACATCGTAGGCTTCCACGTGGAGCTCCAGTTGGCTCACTTTACGTCGCAAGACAGCGAGCTCGTGGTCGGCTTGCATCCTCTGGGTGAGTGCCTCGTCCTCATGCATTTGCAGCGCCGCCTGGTGCTTCTCGATCTCCCGCTGAAGCATCGCTTCCATTTGGTTGATCTGCTCCTGCTTCGCGCGATTGTCTCGCGTCATGCGCTCGATGATCTTGGCTTCTTCTCGGAGCTGAGCTTCGGCCTCTTCTACTCGCTTGCGCAGCTCATCTGTGGAGACGAAGGAAACGGGTCAAGGAGCAAGCGATTTCCCACAGGCATTGCGGCAGTAACAAGCAAGAGGTCAAGAAGGATATTCATTGGTCGCGATGGCTGCGTCACGATCCAGGCCAGCGGCACCGGCGGATCCGCTGGCACCCGCGTCCTTGTTCTTCCTGTTGTTGATAGAATGGCGTTCAGCTAAAGCGATGGTGAGATTAACACGTAGAGAAGGCGACAGCCACGAACTTTTTCGGGCCCATGAGCTAGTGAGATGCGGGCAAGCCCACTCCAGAGGAGAAGGAGATCCAGCGCCAAAGCCTTAATGCAACCACAGATACAGCGTCGAGTGAAGCCCGTGTGAGGTGCCAGCTCCTCGGATGCAAAGCGGTTTACTAACAATAGCCGTCGGTGGCATCGCCATTCTAGACACCAAACACAGATGACGCGCCGCATGGTTCAGACATCACGAACCTCAACGCTTGTGGCTCGCCGAAGTATTGAACCTCGAGCTTGCAGTGTCGTATCTGTGTGCCATTTGCTGCATGTAGTCGTGGCCCGCCGTGGGCGGTGCCATGAGCTGCGCGAATACCCAGCTCAACGAACACAGTGCATCACCGACAACTCAGTCGATGCCGGCATGTCCGCCACCACTTCAACGTGATCCTGAGGCTGGTTGTCCCACCATTGCAAGCCGCGAAAGATCGATTCGTTGTAGGACTTGCAGTGGCTTCGTCATCAGTCGACTGGGCGTGAGTCGCTTCGTCAGTTACTCTTCAACGTGGACGTAGAGAGAGGACGGAGAATCGCGTCAAGTCGCTCGGGAAGAGGCGCGATCAAGATCCAACGGAGTAATGTCGTGTTGAGACCACCAGCACAGCGATCAGCACGACTTCCATCGGCTTGCACGGCGTCGGAATCCAGTGAGAGCGGCCGCTCTTCTGCGGCTCCGGATCGCGTGCATGTCATGTGCCCCCTAGCACGGAGGAGCTTCAACGATCGCTTCGCTCGCATGTCAACAGGCCTTCTCTACAGTATCAACTACGGCACCTAGCCACACACAGAGAGCCGCCGGCAGAGACTGACAACAAGCACTGGCCATTGCATCCTTTGGATCTGAAGAGCTCCGACCAGATGGCTTCATCCACGAGGTAGCCAGCTTAATTGCCTGTCCTTACATACCAAAACAAGGTGGAGCCGACACAAAACATGACACGAAATGTACAAAATTGATCACTACAAGGTGGTATATTTGATAAATACCAAAATAAGGTGCTCCTTTCAACCGAATGGACACCAACATCATCGCAGTCCAGCCGCATGCCGCAGACACAGGCGCTGCTTCTGGAGAGCCCTCTGTGTGTGGATACAGTACAGTAGAGAGAGAGGCTGACCATCAGCCGGCGGTGTCCGTCTGGCAGAGGCGTTCTCGCCCACCGACACTGGCTGACTTTGGACTGACGATCAGTATCACCACGACCGACGGTCATGAACTGTACACTGTCCAGCGCTCAGTGAAAGCGTCACGTGGTTTACGTGAATCATGCGGGCACCCATCCACCTGGCAGAGGCACTTCCCCCACGCCACGTCTCTCCAAGGTGTCACTCCATGTGTACGGCGCGAACAGTGCGGCGCAGAGTATCTGCCAGCTGGAGAGCTATTCAACTTCCGTCTCGGTCTCATGTAAAGCCGTTGCGAGCCAAGTGGTGCGGGTCTCTCTTACGCAGACCAGGCAGAGTCGGAGCGAGCAGCTATTAGCCGGCACAGACAGACGGCTCTTCGGACGGCAGAGGCGATACGGATCTGCTTCGCTCGCATCGTGCGGATCCACAAGTTTCTCCGGGTGAGCCCTTGGCCAGACGCGCCTCGCTGTCGATCTCTTACAATTCGTTTTGCTCACTTCTCGACACCCTCACCAACACCACAGCCCCCCAGTCACAGCAAAACTATCACCTCCATCTCCATCATCATGCGCTCCCCTGCTCAGCTCGCCGTGCTTCTCGCTGCCATCGCTGCGACCGCCTCCGCCGGCTACGTGTCGGACATTCAGCAGAACATGAACCCTGGCGTCGTGCGTCCTGCGGACCCTGCCACTGCCAGTGGCAACAGCGCCAACAGCCCCAAGCAGTACATCACACCAACCGTGACGCCAGCGGTGCCATCATCGAACGGAAATCTCACGCCAGCTCCAACCACGGCTGCCCCAAAGACCCAAGCGCCACCTCCTGCACCAACCCCAGCTCCAACCCCAGCTCCAACCCCAGCACCAACGCCAGCCCCAACTCCGGCGCCAACGCCAGCGCCAACGCCAACCCCGACGCCAGCTCCTACTCCGGCACCAACCCCAGCTCCGACGCCAGCTCCGACGCCAGCGCCTACTCCAGCTCCTACTCCCGCGCCAACGCCTGCCCCGACGACGGAGAAGCCATCGGGAAACACTGGCCCAAGCCCAACGCCAGCGGCGTCCGTTCCACAGGTGCCGGCTCCAACCCCGGAGAAGACCACGGCGAAGCCCAGTGGAAACACTGGCCCAGCTCCTACTCCTGCTGCGTCGACGCCTGGTAAGCCAGCCCAGAACCCAGCTCCAACCCCAGCGGCCTCGACGCCTGCCGGTGGAGCTGTTGGCCCGAAGCCAACCCCAGCGGCCTCCTCGCCTTCCGGTGGTGCTCCTGGCCCGCAGCCTGCTCCTCCAGCCAACCCTGCTGGCGGCGCCGGTGCTCCAAAGCCAACTCCAGCGGCCTCATCCCCAAGCGGAGGTGCTGCTGGTCCAAAGCCGACCCCAGCGGCCTCCAAGGCCCCAGCTTCGGGCCAGGGCACTGGCGACGACGACTCTGAGGACACCCCGTGCCCTTCGCTTCCACGCCCAGCGGGTGGCAGTGACGACGAAGACACTCCTTGCCCATCGCTGCCTCGCCCATCCGGAGGTGATGGCGATGAGGACACCCCGTGCCCATCGCTCCCACAGCCAACGCCTGCGGCCTCCAAGACCGTGGGTGCGAGTGGCGACGACGACAAGGCCACTGGTGCCAACAACGCCAAGCAGGAAGCGTTGGATGCCAACACCAAGCAGAACTCGGCATCGCGTGTCGTGCCAGCCCTGACGGTCGTCGTGCTGTCTGTCGCCTACCTGTTCCTGTAAGCGCACCACGACCGCGGATCCGAAGTAGGGTCCAGCGTGGTTGTCTGTCCTCCTGAGTGTGTTCGCTGTGTGTGCTCTAGACCTCTCTTCCAATGAACCTAGTGCGTTTTTACCCGAGATTAAGTATACCGTATTGGTGCTCTGCCTTATCTATTATCCTCTTGCTTCAGTCGCTTCTTCATTCGATCTCTTGCCTTTGAGGATGCATTCGCACCAAGGTCTCCGATAGGATCAGGTGCCATTGACACGGAGTGCTCGGTCTCATCAGATTATCAGAATCCCACCTGATACCCATGCATTTTCGACCCACCAATCTCGCTGGCGCCATGAATACGCCCGCCAATAGTGCGTACAAGACGCGTGAGAAGCGCTTCAAGCTGCTCAGCGACGCGCAGATCCACGAGGACGCTGACCTGCTAGACGTCCGGGCGCTGCGCAGCGACCAACAGTCGCGGGTGACACGCATCGGCACGTGGAAGTGGCGCAGTGACATCGACGGCAGTGAGCGTGAGCGACCCGTGCTGGCGTTTGGTGGCTTTGGAGACGCCCATGAGGGCTTTGTGGTGATCCCAGACGCAATTGACGCCGCCACGCAGCTCCAGATCGCCCACGCGTGTCTGTATGTGAGACTTTGGTTGGTATCCGATGACTACAACTTGTCTGACTCGATTTACGCCGCAGGACGGAGTACGTGGAGCCGCCGCACGTGACGAACATGCATCAGCAGAACGAGCAAATCGAAGGCGTTTGGCAAGAGGCGCGGCAGTCGCACCCAGCGGATCCGTCCAAGAGCCCAGCGCTAAGTAGGCTCCACTGGGGCGCTGCGGGTTTCCACTACGACTGGACGGCGAGAAAGTACTACGCCGATGACTTCTCGCCCGTGCCGGAGCTGCTCACGCGCCTGGGAGCATCGTGTGCCGAGGCTTGTGGCGAGACACTGGCAGCGGAGGCGATTATCGTTAACTTCTACAAGAAAAGCTCCACGATGGGCGGCCACCAGGACGACGTCGAGTACACGATGGACCACCCGGTTGTGTCACTGTCGCTAGGCAGTGAGTGCGTGTTCCTCAAGGGCACTCTCACGAAAGAGGACGCGCCACTGGAGGTGCTGCTGCGAAGTGGAGATCTCGCTGTGTTGGGAGGCAAGTCGCGGCTCAGTTACCATGGTATCGCCAAGGTACTGCCAACAGGCTTTGAGATCTCCGAGTCGGAGTGGGACTCACTAGTGGAGACCGAGGCGAAGGAGGACGCAGGAGTGTTTGCAAAAGACGAACAGCGAGAAGAGCTTCTCGCTGTGAAGCGCTACTTGGCGTCGCACCGTATCAACATCAACATCCGGCAAGTGTACGCTCTGGAGGATGAGCGCTCCCCAGAAGATGAGCGACACAAGCAGCGGCGAAGCGGCGAAAGACCGACAGCTAAGAGCGCAACACACTAGAAATTCACGCCGTTTAGCGCATTTGGTTCAGTTATTTACATGGTGACAAGGCCGAAAACAGGAATCTTCGACAGCGACTCCTACAGCCACACGCACAGTGAGAAAGGAAACCGCCTCAAGCGTTCAGTGTGAGAACTCCGTACCTGGTAGCGGGGGGAGCGAACGACGCAGCCGCACTCAACCACCTCACCTCCGAGTTTCTCGACCAACTCGCACGTGACGGTGAGTGTGTTGCCCGTGAAAACCAAGTCGTCAATGACGACCACGCGAGCGCTCTTGACCAACGCGTCTTCGTGGATCTCCAGTCGTCCTGTGTGGAAGCCGTTTGTAAAGTCGACTCCCACGGTCTTCCCAGGCAGGTGTCGTGCACGCCGCACGGGCACAAACGGAACCTGCAGTGCCAGTGCCAGCGGCGCGCCGAACAGGAACCCACGCGCCTCGCAGCTTACGATGTGCGTGATCTGCTGGTCCGCATAGCGCTGCTTGAAGGCGTCGATGGCGACTTGGAACGCCTGCGGGTCCATGAGAAGCGACGCGACGTCGGGCAGCTCCAGCTGAGGAAAGATCGCGTACGTGCGGATCTTACTGCGGAGATAGGACGAGAGCTGCTGCGTGTCGCTCGAGTCGGTGGCCATAGTGGAGTGGAGTGTTGTGGGGTGGGGTGCAGCAGTCAGAAGCGCAAGTGATGGCGACCAGCTCATGCCCAGTGCAGTGGGGCGTCTGTAGACGGAGACAGGGAGGCATCGGATTGGGATCGTGGCGAAAGCGTCAACACGAATCGGGGGAAAACAAAACCCTCCGACTCGATTTGCATCCACCACCGCATCCACGTGGTGTTCTAATGCGTATGGTATCTGAGACTGAGCTGGGATTGGTATTGACACGAAAGCGTAAACGCGGTTTTGGAAAATTTGGCAATCCCGATCCGGATATTACGGTCGCATGGCTTCCGCTTGCTGTTGCATCGTGTCGGTCAGATGAGTGGCAGCAGTTTGGTCACACAGTCCACTTGCGGCGGCAGTGTGCGGTTGTCACGGGCCGCCTGCAAGCACAGCGGCGTGTTGGCAGCTCGCAACGCGAAGGGACACTGGGTGAACCACGACGGCAGTCTCTCCACCCGCGTCCCAGTGAGGTAAACTGTGGCTCGATGCAGCAGCGGACAGCCCCGCTCTTTCAGCATCTCAGTAGGGATGTCAGGAAGGCTCGCGATGGGGTTGAACATGAGATCGAAGGCCTGCGATATCGGTGCGTACAACTGTGCTAGAGGAATGTCCGTGATCTCGTTCCCGACCAGCGATAACACCGCAAAATCCATCTGAGCGAACATGGGAGGGATCACGCGGACTCGACTGAATGCCCACACCAGTTCGACGCCTCGAGGCCACGATGTCGCGATTGCGTCAGGTAGAATCGCTACGTTGCTCGACATCAAAACGATGTTGCGTAGACGACGAGGGAAGGCGTCGTGGAGCAGCCCTGGAGGCAGTTCGCCCTGTGGGAAGTTCACGCCGGCAGTCGTGAGGCGAGAGAGCATGGGGTGGTGAGTTGCGGTGAGGGCGGCCTCTGACGTCCATTCGGTAACACTGGAGTGGTAGATGGCCAGAGTGTTGAGGTGTTGGAACTGCTGTAGCACTGGAGGAATGTGAAGATCCGGGCAATTGCTGAAACCGAGAAGCTGCACCGACGAAGACTCTGTGGCTGACAGCAGCGCAGTCAGCTGCTGGCTTGAGCCGGAGATGTTGAAAGCCGAGCAGTTGATCATGAGCATCGCGCAGCCTGGGCGAGAGCTTAGCCACAGCTGAATGGGGAGTACGCACCCGGCTTCCATCCCGAGGCTGCGGCTGTCAGCTAACCCGTACAAGACGAGAACTGCCAGTCCAAGGCATGGTGTGAACAGCTCAAGCCCGCGCATTGCCTGGGACAGTGATCTGGATCGTATCGCAGGGACTGTGGTGCTGGTACTGACGTTCATAATTCGACCGGCGTGGGGTCTGACCTTGAGTAGAACCATCGCGTCTCTCAGGGAAAGGATGATGCCTGTGTGGGTGATTACGCGACTGAGTAAATCGAGCCAGGAGCTGACCAACACGAAGCGGAGCTCATTGACGACCAGCGTCAGCTTTTCTGACGACTTGAAGACCTCGAGTTGGAACGTCATGAGCTCCCAGTTGATGGCTCTCGTGAATCCCACCGCCAGGACCGAATGGAGACCCACAACAACGCCGATGTCTAACACGATGTCGCACAGAAGACAGGAAAGACGAGTGAGAGCGAGGTGGCGCGTCGTCAACAAGCAGTTCGCGAGCGTCGGCGCCCAGCAACTAGAAGCGAGCAGTGTCACGTAGGCACGCACCAGCCATACGCTGGAAACCGATGTGGCCACACGGAAGGCCTGAAGCACGAGACTCAAGACGCCGAAGAGCTTGCGCACGACGAACACGCTATCGTAGTGCTTGCCCTGGATACCGAGCACTCCATAGTCTCCGAAGACGCTGGCAAGCGCGTCCATCACGGGACCCGGCCTGCTTTCCCTTGGGTCGGGCTCTTTCAGGCGGGGACTGTGGCGTCTCCGACTGCATCGGGTGGACTTTGCACCGACGTGTGCAGCGAGCGCCAATTGTGCGACCGCAAAGGAACCGTACACAGCTGCAAACAACGGATCCCACGAGGGATCCAAGCCGACGGATTGACGGACCAGCATCTCTGACAGCATCGACTTGAACAGCGAAGCGTACACGAATGCAAAGAGAGCGCAGTAGCAAGCGCAGACTGAGTGAAGCAGTATACCCAGGCCACAGCAAAGTGCGTACAAACGGCTGCTCACGAGCACCGCCACGGTCTCAGTCGCAACCACGACATCGGTGGCCGCTGGGGAGACGGGGGCGACAGCAGTCGCATTGATGGGTCGTTCTTTCATTGTCGTGTATTCGATTGCCTTGTGGCGTGCAGTACAACGTTGTATGGGCGTCCAGCGAGCATTGTACAACGTCGTATGGGCGTGTATCGAGCATTGTCGGCTGTGCGAGCCAAAGATAGCTGAATGTAGCCATGTTTGCATCAGGAATGATTGTCCCGGAGAAAGTGCAGAATGCCCAACAAACCACTCGGGCCAGCGAGTCAGGGGAGGGGGGGGGGGGGG
>JAADVL010000783.1:0-14943 GCA_023334995.1 Pythium sukuiense | reverse complement strand
TGGCAGGTGGCCCACTGGGACAATGTGGCTCGTCGAGATCTCGAAGAAACGCCAAGCAGCGACCTGTCGCTCTTGTCAGTTGCCTGAAGACATTCGTGGTGTGGCTCTTGCTGGAAGAATGAAGGGCGAACGCACACACGCTTCAAGATCTTTTGATTACGTTGGTGCAACTGACCTGCGGTTTACTGTGAATCAGCTTGAAGCGGCTGAACCACGTGAGCCTCGTCAGGGGGTTTTGGTGGATCTACAGTAGGTACGGTGTACTTCAACGAACGTCGCCTCAGCCCCACGCGCTCTCTGGCTGAAGGAGCTGCGGTTGCCGTGTTGCCATGGGTCGGGGGCTGTGTGTGGTGGCGAACGCAGCGGCTCCTGGTGGAACTGCGTCGGGAGATACGTCGTCGGAGCAGAGTCCACTGAAGCACGGGAAGCAAGCACCCCAGAAGGGCGTGTCTGTCGACGGGGGGGGTCTCCATTCCCGCAGCTGGGTCATGTGGTCGATCTGACGGAAGATATCGTCCTCCGATTCTGAAGGCATCGCAAGAATTGACGGAGATGCAGTCAGTATACGTGGTGTCTCCCACGGAGGAGCTCACAGTCTCACCGATAGTTGGGCGGTCGTGGACGATGTCGGGCAGTCGCCCTGCACGGAGCTGCTGTAGGCCTTCTATCCAGTACATGGCGGCGTGGTGCGACACTGCTCGCAGTGTGATGACTGTGTTGTTGATGCCGAGCCGAAAGAGCCTTGTGTCTGAAGGTGTGATGCGTCAGGAATTGGGAAGGGGAAAGTGGAAACAACGTGGCGGGAAGACACTCACTGTTGATGTCGCCGCCGTCGACCAGCGAGATCTCACTGGCGTCTCGGATATCAGTCGACATGACTTGTACTTGATGGGTGACCTGATGCACAGTAAGGCACAGCGTGAGACTGGAGACTCTTGACGGAAGCCCATCTCGATGGACACGCACATGCACGCGGAAGACCACGAGCTGGTAGCCGATGGTCTGGAACAGGAACGGCCGCCAACTGCCGTCCAGCTTGCGGTACTCCAGGAAGCCCGATAGTCCTATCATTACCAACACATCCATTTCTTCGTCAACCCTCCGTGGTCGTCCAGCGTGACTGCGTTCCGCGTTCCCCACCTGCTTGGTCCTCATTCACGATGCTGCTTTTCCGCCTTGAAAACGACAAGTAGGCCGTCAAATCCGCGGCGCTTTCGATGGCTTGCAGGTGCGTCGACTGCCGCCGCGAGTGTCCTGCTCGCTCGTGCTCACGGGCGCTGCTTTCGTTCAGCGAGAGCCGTCGTGGGTCCGTCCTCGACGGTCTCAGCACGCCATTGCCATTCACGTGGCCGCTCAGCGACCGGCGCGGCTGCACTCCCGAGACTTGAGCGGACGATACGACGACGGCCTCGCTGCGAATAACCGCAGAGATGGATCTTCGAGGAGCTGCTCTCGACTGGGGATTCATGGATCGCTCGCGGCCAGCAGCTCACCTTCAAGCTCCGTCCGGGACCTCTCCAGTCCACAATGACGGTTCAGCAGTGCGAATTGTAACGATCGACAGGTGGTTCTGACTACCAGGTAGTCAGTATTCAGTTTCTGAACAGGCTAGTCGCCTAAGCTAATCGTATCAGGCTAATTACAGCCTCGGCTTGGCTCGCGATTGACTTCACGGCGATCATCCAAGCCAACACGCGACGGATCTTACGGGAATATGGCAGCTCGCGGCGTTCGTATCGCGGCGCGCAAGGCACTTCTGGCACAGATGAGCCGCTCATCTAGTAGCCTGGGATCTCTGCATGCTTCACGTGCAGTTGCGATCTCAATAAATGACCAGAAGACCACGAACTGGTCTCTTTTCGCGGCGGTTTTAGCCTCGACTGCTGTCGCTACGATGGCTCTCAGCAGTGAAGACGCCACGCACTGTGAGGCGAAGCAAGCAACGCTACCTGCCGTGTCCCTTGGAGAGGAAGCAGTCGGTGGTGGTGGTGCGGCGCCAGTGGCGTCAGGTGCGTCAGCGTCGCTCGCCGGAGAAGAAGCCAAGCCGCGTGGTCGCCGCCAGTTGCTCAAGTCACGCACGCGCCACAAGGCCAAGCTGGAGGAAGTGGATCTGATGAAGATCCACTTGGACGAGTACAAGGCCACGCGCGCGTCCATCACGTCGCTGGCGTCGCGCTTCGAGCTGTACGCGAGCAAGCGCCTGGGCGAAGGTGAGAAAGGCGTGCCGGCCATGACGTTCACGGACTTTGTGCACTCGATGATCCTGCCGCGCTTCCACACGCGACTCCCGGTACGCGGCCATTGTCAGTATTGATGATAGATACATAGAAGTGGTTAACGTGTGTGCTCTTGTGGTTGTGAGCAGCATCCAGACGTCGAGTACAAGTGCGACTTCGTGGGCAATGTCGACGGTCTCATCACGTACGAGGAGTGCTACCTGCTCATCCACTTGCTCCAGAGTACGTCCTTCTATCCATCCCTCCTATCCGTGAGCTCCTTCTCTGACTCTAGTGTGATATTTCAGTCCCGAAGGAGCACTTCGACGTGGCGTTCTGCATGTTCGACCTGGATGGCGATGGCGCTGTGGACAAGAACGAGTTCAGCCACGTGATTGAGAACCTCTTGCGTGCGATCAACGTCAAGGAAGGCGAGCCGCAGCTCAATATCTCAGCGGAGGCCACGCTGCCGCGTCTCACGAAGTATCTCTTCGGCCATTTCGGCAAGAAGACCATTCGTGCGGCTGAGCTGGAAGCTGCTCTTGACGTGCTCCGCAAGCAGATCCTCAAGGCCGAGTTCGACCTGTACGCCAAGCCCCACCCTCACAAGAAAGGCGGTCCACAGGTGATCTCGGTCCACGACTTTGCCATCACGCTGCTGTCGTGCTTCGACGCCGACCGCCTGCCGCCGTATCTCGAGCGTGTGGAGCGACTCAACGCCAGTGACGAGCTCGTGACCTGGGACGAGTTCTACAACTTCCACTTCCACGTGCAGAGCCACCTGGCCGACATCAAGCTCGCGTTTGAGCTCACTGGCGCTGATGAGCTCACGGAGGCAGACTTCATTCACGCCGCCCACGTTGTTACGGGCGTCGAACTGTCCTTCCCTGTCGTGCAGCTCGCCTTCCGCGTCTTCGACGGCAATGGTGAGACCTCGTGGCCTGTGAGACGGAGGTAGGTATAACAACACTCACGCTCGTGTGGTGTGCAGACAACGGTACGCTGGATCGATCGGAGCTCATGAAGGTCCTGGAGATGCGCACGAACATCGAGCTGCAACAGGTACAGTACCCTCTCGCCCAGTAGGTCGGTCTACAACGGAGGGCTCATGGGATTGTATCATAGCGTCACGGCGACACCAAGTTCCAGCGCTTCTGGCAGTGCGCCATGAAGGGCCGCGCCGACTGAAGAGGATCTGCCCAGAGGAAGGGCAAGACAAATCAAGCGAACAGCGTTGAAGTGGCTAATCCATTAGGGTGAAGGAGGACCCTCGGGGGACAATTAGGATCCCTCCGCGGTCCGCTCCTCCGCCTCGTTAAATACTAGACGTCGTAACTACCGCGCCTCCTCTGTAGACTTCCTCTCCTCCGCTGCCGTCTCCTCCTCCTCCTCTGTGACCTGGTGGACGCTGACTTTCGTGAGGGACCGTCCCACCTCCACCACCGTCACCTTCTTGGGCTTGGCGGCGTCCTCCTCCGCCTCTATCCGTCGAGGGGACTCCTCTCCGTCCTCCACATCCAGCAGCTCCGCTTTAGTCTCCTTCCCCAATGCGATCTTCTCGTAGCCGGCGCGTCGCGTCCGTTCCTCCTCCGCGTCCTCTTTAGTCTTGCTGAGCTCCTCCGCACTGGGTTTAGCCGCCTCTTTAGACGCCTTGGTCTTTTTAGTCGCCTCGTCTCCATCTCGGTTCTCGATCGTGATCTTGCCGTCTTCATGCGCGGAGATCGTCGTGATCTTGTTGGAGTTGGCGGCGCGCTTAATGGTGATCTCGTCGCCGTCCGTGGTCTTGATCTTGGTCATCGTGTGCTCGCCCTGCTTCTCCACCTGCACCTGCGTGCCTCCGTCCACTGGTCCCATCTTATCATCCAGCAGAAGGGTGGTTGCTGTCCCATTACTCTCGGCGCGTCGAGTCTCTTGGGCGACTGTGAAGCCGTCGCGGAACGTTCGCGGCGCTGCCTTGGTCACGCCCTCGGCCTGCTCGCTGCGCAGCATGACGACTGACAGCAGCAGTGCTGAGCAGCCCAGCACGACGACGAAGAGTACACGCTCCAGCGGCAGGTCGCGCAGGCTGCGGATGCGTCCACGCGAGGATGAGGAGGTTGGCGACGGCATGGGCGATGGTGGTGGCGAGTTTCCTGGAGTGTTGTCATCGGCCACAAGCAAAGAGTCGGCGAAAGGAAAGAAAACCCAGGTAAAATACGCATGAAAGTTATTTACTTGGTGCTGCTGGAAGCAAAGAGGCGGACTAGAGGGTTGACTGGATTTTGGTATGCAGATCAGGCAGCGTAATCTTTACGTTTGTAAACAGGTGGCGTGGTGAAGTGAATAAATTACGAGAACGAAATTTTTGACCAGTTCACTAAACGCAGCCGAAGATAAAAGTGAAGAGTTTTGTGGTTTGCGGAAGGTGATTGAAGTGCAGAGGAGTCCTCAAGTCGCAGATGGATCTGTGGTTGTGATGGGTGAGGCTCATGGCGAAGCTTTCGCATTCTTCCGCTGGCCTCCTTACGGACGCACGGTGTTCGATCCCTTTGGTCATCGCTACAGTGCAATATTGATGGACGGCTCGAATTCAGACGGATGCGTGATGCCTTCACTTGTGCTTTTGTGGCAACGTCCTAGTTTCCGGAGAAATCCAGTCCAATCCCAACCTCTGGATTCCAGGCATGATCTCCGGATGGACGATAGATCGCCACACCAAAACTGTTTTTGTTGGAAACGCCCTATTTACGTAAAACTCCCACTTTGGTATCTTTGAGGCCTCGCCGCAATATCTACTGGAGCTCGCCTGCAAGTGAGCTACTCGACGGACTGTTGCCATTCGCGACTGCGTCTCCTGGGCCCTCCGGTGGTACGTACGCCATGATGCGGATCCAGCGACGGCGTCTGACGGACGCTCCCAGTCGCTTGTTACTCGACTTGCCACGCGCCAAGTGAGACTTGAACCGAGGGAAGTCGGTGGCGTAACTCCACCCCTCTTCATCGCACTGCGTGTAGCTCTTGTCGATACGCCACGGCGACGTCCAGGTCCAGTGAGGAGGCAGCGAGATCTGCTCGAAGCTCAGCTCCACGTCGCCGTTGCGGTTCGTGAACCGCTCTCGGTCCGTCGGCAGCAAGTGGTTTGGTCCCCACTTACCAAAGATACTCACGCGCTGGTTCTCGAAAATCTCCTCCAGCGCCACACTGCCGTCTAGCGTGCTGTTGAGACGAGCCAGCATCACACGACGGCCTCTGCTGCTGGTCTTGGAGGCATCGCCTGCGTCTGTGAGGCTCGCTCGTCCTTCCTGACCTGACTCGCTCACTCGGTTGGCTGGGGCTTCGGTCTCCATGATCTTGCGTAGATACTCGTACACCTTGGCAGTGGTCTTGGTCACTCCATCACGCGTGCCCGAGATGATCTTGCCCTTGAACATGGTGCTCTTCATAAACGGCACGCCCACGTACACACGCGCCACGAGGTTCTTCGCGTCCGGAGAAGGACGCTCGATGATGTGGACGGTCTCGACTCGGAAGCAGTCTCCGAACGGGATGTCATACATCTCCATCTTGCTCTCAAACACAAACGGGTCGTCCTCGTCCTTGGGCAACTTGACATGCTGCTCGTTGGTCGCCGACGTCGATGGTGGTCCAATAGGCGCCGTGTTTTGGGCTCGAAATTTGATCGTACGCACTTGGCCGCCAAACTCTGGCGATTCTTTCCACTCGGTGACCTGGTGCTCCGCGTCCCCAGTTTCCTTGTAGAACGGAGCCCACTTGGAGAACGCTGCGTCGCTGTAGAAGAGCTCAAAGAACTGGGCTGGGTCCCGCACGGCTGGGTGGATGTCGTACTGTCCGACAATGTGGCGGTCGTCCTCTGCCGATACCAGGAACGGCTTGACAGGCACGGCGGCGACGGCTCCGCCGCTTGCGTTGGAGTCCATTGTCTTGTTGAGCTCCTCAAAGAGCAACTTCGTGGACTGACTCACACCTTCACGCGTCGCTGAAATGATCTTGGACTTGAACATACAGCCCTTGGAGAACGGAATGCCGAGAGACGACTTGGCCACGAGGTTTCCGTTCGCGCCACGCTCGATCGTGTACACCTGCTCCACGGTGAAGCAGTCGCCGTACGGGATATCGTGGAGAAACACGCGAGTCTCGATAACGAACTTATCTGGATCGGCCTGGGAAAGATCGCTGAAGAAAATGTGCTGCGTCTGCGTGGTCATGGTGGACGCCGGACCGATGCTAGCGTTCGTGAGTGAGCGGCAGCTCATCACTCGGACCTGGCCGCCGTACTCACTGCTCTCGGCCCACTCGCCGATCTCAACCTCCAGATCACCACGCGCCTTGTAGTACGCGTCCCACCGCGACATCGTGCCGTTTGTGTAGAATAACTCGAAAAACTCGACACAGCTCTTGATGGATGGGTGGATCTCGTACTCGCCCAGCACTTCTCGCTCGGCCTCCGTCGTCACGAGGAACGGGACCGTGGCCGCGCCGCCGGCAAGATCCACTGAGTACTGAAGCTTGAGAGAAAGCTGGCCCAGCACAGCGTCCGTGCTTGACAACACAGGCCACTTGCACACCATGGTGGCCTCCTGCATGCCCGTGTAGCCAAACACTTCCTTCAGCGACAGAGCGACCTGGCCGATCTTCGTCGTGAGGTACCGCAGGTGGATCTCGTACACGTGGAGCACCATGATATCCGGCAGACCCTTGAAGCTTCCTGACTTGGAGCCGATGGCCTGGCACTCGTCGCACTCGCTGCACTGGTGGTCCGTGAAGTGCCACGCGAGTTGCTCCTTCCAGTTGATCACGCTCTTCTCGCACGGCGTCGGCGATGTCTGGCCCACAGGCACGGCCGAGTGGTCGTGGAGCTCCGACTTGAACTTGACCACAACGTAGAACTGACGCAAAGACGCTTCCTTGGAGTACGTCATCTCGTCCACGAACGCCGCTAGCTTGTGGGCCTTGAGCGGGGCCGACGCCACCACAGCCAACCCGTCACTGGCTCCTGAGGCTGTCAACGGAGACCCTGTGCCGTTCGAACTGGACGCCTCGAAGCTGCGCGTGCTGGGATCGGCGTCGATGCGGCCTGGGATGCCACCCTGGATAGCTCGCTTCGTGAGCACGCACAGCCACTTCCGCGCTGCCATCTCGCCCTCCGTACGGAAGAAGTACGTGCCTCCGAGCATGCCCCGCACCTCCAGTGTGTTGGCGCCAAACTCCATCGAGTCAGCGGGCTTGACGGCGTGGACAGTGAGCGATCCCTTGATGTTGGCGTTCTTGCGCGCGGCGTCGGCGTTCGGGTAGTACTTGATGCGTCCGTTGCCGTCCAGCACCACGAAGCGCTTCTTCCAGTTCTTGCCGCGCTGTGCTCCTTTCTTGACCAGCAGCCATCCGTCCAGCACGCCGTCGCCCAGCTCGATGAGGCTCTCTATGAACTCCTGCTTGTTGGCCACCGTGTCGGCGAAGAACGGCTGCGCGTAGTACGACGACCGGCGCGGCAGCAGCGCGCGGATCTCGTTCTCCAGACGCTCCTTGACGCTGCCGCTGGGCCGCTTGGCCGTCGACGAAGACGGCGGCAGTCCGTTGAGGTTTGTCGCCGATCCGACGGCCCGCAACGCTGCTGTGGGAGCCGCCGATCCCGAGGACTTGCGTGGCAACGACGGCGGCTGCGTGGAGACGGAGGATGCGGCGGCCACGGAGGCGGCGCTGCCGTGCGTGACGCGGAACACGAGCCGGAAGAGCACGACGAGCGACGAGATGCCGACGGAGATGACGATGAACAGGTCCACGAAGCCGCGGTAGTCCACGACGGTGACGGCGCACGCGCACTCGGCGACGGGCTCCGGACAGGACGCCGCGGGGCCCAGTGCGAGGCTCATGGCGGCGGCGTCTACAGAGGGGGGTTGGCGAGTGGGGAGGGAGCTGCTCGCGTGGGGAGCTCTCTTCTCAGCGTGATCAATGGGGTGCATCAACTGTCGCCCGGTTGAACATGTGACTTGGAGACCAGGCGGTTCCAGTTTAGAGAAGGAATATCTCTCTAGTAGAGAGATAGTAGTACTATGGAGAGACGAGTAAGTACGAATATCGGAAATGACAGGGGAAGATCTCAGATGCTGGTGAGCTGAGGGCAGTGAGGCTGCATGCCATCAGCAACTCCTGCCCCTCGTGCTAGCTGGCTGTGGCGGGCTGTGGCTGCTGCTTCTCCATGGAGCGACTGAAGAGGTTGGTGATGCCACAAATACGGAGCTGATCAGAAGCGCACGCGGCTGAGAATCGGAGCCTTTGGATACGCCTTGGGCTATAATTACGACTCCTTGCCTCGTCCTGTGGCTTTGGCTGCGATTTTCAGCTTGGCAGGGGTCTCAAGGGGCCCTCAGACCGCCCACGCTGCTACCGGAAAGCTCACTTCTCAATCAGAACTCTCTCTACAACTCACCCTCCTACCCCCAAGCTCCAAGATGAACATCCTCACTCGCCTCGTGCTCGGCTCCGCCATGCTGGCGCTGGTCATGCAGTCGTCGCTCGCTCTGCAGCCCGAGCCACTCGAGAAGCGTCGCGCTGAGCTGCGTGCGCGCATGCTGCAGGAGCGCCTGGCTCGCGTGGCCGCCTACGACAAGCGCGAGTACGACTTCTTCAACCGCGACAAGACCAAGCGCGCCTAGATGCTCCGTCAACAGCAGAGCCCAGTATTTAACAGCCCGCGCCTACACTGGCTGCCTTCATCTTCCTGACAATGGACTTGATCTTCCTTCTCATCTTTGCGTGCCCACGTGACGTCGCTCTGACGCGGCCGGATTTGATTCGACCGCCTTTCTTGAAGTGAGCCATTCGCTGAAACGAGGACAGACGTCCTCATCATGGCCCAATTTTGTCCTATTTTGATGTTTCGACTACCTGAATTAAGGTGATGGGTCGTTTCGCACCCTTTCCTGCGAAGAGCTCCTCACCCACAAAGAGATCAATCAGGAACGGACACACGATGAGCTACCCGCAGCAGGGCTACGGAGCGCCGCCTCCCCCCATGGGCGGCGGCTATGGCTACGGCGGCCACGGCCAGTACACGGGTGGCTTCCGCACACAGGGCGACGTGCACACGACGCTGAGTGCCAACCCGACGGTCATGGAGGCCTTGGAGAGCGCCGTCGCGCTGCCAGGCGTGTTTACAGCAGCCGAGATGCACCGCACGCTGCGCCGCAACCGCTACGACGTGATGAAGGCGGCGCTGCAGCTGCGGGAGAAGCACGCGTTCCGTGAGCAGAGCCATTACGACCAGCTCAACATCGGGCTCAACACGCTGCAGATCGAGCTCAAGAAAGGCTACGTGCACTTTCTCGAGAACGCCGTGGACATGGGCAACTGTCCCGTGGTGGTGCTGCTGCTCAAGTACTTCAAGCCGGACTTTTCGGGCGAGAAGACACAGCTCAAGGGCGTGGGCGCTATGGATGGTAGCTCGTCGCTTGAGGACACGAGGCGGCTCTGTGTGTACATGATGGATCTCGCGGTCGAGGCCATGGAGGAGAACAAAGCCGACGGCGTGGTGTTCCTCGTGGACTTGGACGGCTGGGCGGTGAGCAATTTGGACACGCAGATCGTCACGGATATCCTGCAGATGCTCAAGACGCGGTACCCGGAGGTGGTCAAGAACGTGCTCGTGCTCAACGGCAGTGCGTTCTCGCGAGGGCTCATGCATCTGCTGACCAAGATGGCGTCGCCAATGACGCAACAGCGTATCAAGATGCTCACGAGTCCCAACGATCTGCGCCACTTCCTGCATCCGCCGTCGATTCCTGCGATGTATGGCGGCCAGTACAAGCTCATGACGCCACTAGCGTGGATGAAAGTGCAAGCCGAGATCGAGGAAGTCGACTTGGCGTCGCAAGCGCCAGCTAAAAGCGAGCAGAAGTTTATGACCAAGGACGCGCGCCAGCTCAACGGCATGCAGTACGCGGCGTGCAGCGTGGATCAGGTCGTGGAGATGAAGACGAGCGTGATCCGAGGGCCGCTGCACCGCAACAAAAGTGGCATGGCCTGGGTCAAGATGTACGGCATCCTGCGGCCCGAGGCGCTGCTGATGTACGAGACCGTGACCTCCAAGATGCCGCAGATCATCATCCCCGTGAACGACGAGTCCAACGTTGTGGCCGCGCAGTTTGCAGACGCGCCGCGTGGAACCTTCGGCTTCCGAGTGGATGTGCCTGGCGTCGCGGGTGGCCACTTACTGGCCGCGTGTTCGGAACACGAGCGCGGGAACTGGCTGCAAGAGATCCAGATGAACATCAACACGGCCAAGGAAGAGGTCGCGAAGGAGCTGTACGAGGAGGAGAAGAAGCTCGAGGAAGAGCGCATGTTCGCAAAACTCAACATGATCTCGTTCGACGACGCGCCGGCGACGATGAGTAAGACTGGCGAGGCGGCAGGCGCCAAGCAGCACCAGTCTCAGCCGCCTACGCCAGTGCAGCCAGCGCAGAAGATGATGGCAGGGATGAGTGGGATGACTCCACAGCAGCAGTTCCAGCAGCAGCAGCACCAGTATGGTAACATGGCCGTCATGGGAGGCCAGCCAGGAGGCAGTATGATGATGATGCCGCCCATGATGCAGACGCCCATGTCAATGCAGCAGCCGATGATGAACATGAACATGGCTGGCATGAACCCCATGCAGATCCAGCAAATGCAGATGCAGATGCAGATGCAGCAGCAGCAGCAGCAAATGATGATGATGGGGCACCAAGGCATGGGCATGGGCGGGGGTATGTACGGCCAGCAGCCGCCGTATCCTCAGCAGCAACAGCAGCAGTATCCTCCGTCGTATCCTCGCAATCAATGATCGGTGTATATAATGGAAGACACGGAAGCGTTCAATATCTGCTCAGTTTTCATAATGGGACGAGTCGTTTTCGTCGCATTTGATCGCACTCAAGCTACCGAAAGGGACGCGTCTCCTTACTTGGCCTCGGTCGCAGCTGCTGGTTCGGCGGCTATTGCGGCCGGAGGCACGTACGTGAACTTGCGGTAGAGCTGCGTCATGCCCGTGCCGGCCATGAAGACGTTGACGGCGAAGAGGTTCCAGTTCTTGGGCGTGATGATCAGCGAGTAGCGCGACCAGATCACGCCCGTGAGCGTCACGGCGGTCTGCTGCGCTAGCGAGATGTTCTCGGCCGGGCGGCGCATGTCCGCGAGGTTGGCCAGCGAGATGCCCCACTTCATCACAGGCGCCCAGAAGTGCACTAGGAAAGAGACTATGAGTGAGTATGGAGAGAAGAAGATATGGGTGAGAAAGTACGCACCAGTGAAGGGACCGGCCGGGTGGCTGAGTAGCGCCGCGATCTTTGGGTTGGCGGCCACGAGGGGCTGCTCGAGCACTTTGGCCTGGAGGCGCGGCACGATGGACGGCAGCATGGCGGTGGTGACGACGATGATGATGGAGGTGACGCTACCGGGATGAGGAGCTCAACTGCCCAAGAGAGAACAGAGAGGGAAGTGCGCAATCGGATTTAGTGGGACACCTGTGGTATCCGATATGTGCCAATTATATCTGCTGAAGGAGGTGCCACAGTACGACCATAATGGCTACAAAAGCTGTGACCTTGAAGTGGGCCATCCCGCTGTTCAGGTCGGTTTCATGGAGCAGTCGCTCCTACGATGCATTCCTCAACAGAAGCGATGGAGGGTGAAGGGTACGACACGTCAAAGATGGCTGGCCAGTCGCCGTAGAAAGAGCAACCTTTGAAGGTGATCAGACGTGCAATGATCCACACAGTGGAGCTTTCGGACGCCTCGAGAGACTCTGGAAGAGATGACGGATGAACTCCTGGTGGCAACCACCCATTTCACCCGAAAGCAACCGCAGTCTTGGGTTCGCATCGAGAAGTTTCACTTTTTATCAGTTGCAGACGACTCTTCAATGCCCATGGTGCTTGGATAGAGCGCTCTCTCTCTCTCTCTCTCTCTCTCTCTCTCTCTCACTCTCCTTATCTCACCAGCCACTCTCATCTTGCACGCGTCCCTCACTTGGCTTCTCTCCATCAAGCCAACATCCCCCCCTCCCCTCCACCGAGCCCCTCTTCTCCCAGATCCTCTCATCGCCCCCAAAAACTACCATGGTCTCCACCGTCAGTCTCGCCAGTGTGTGCTTGATCGTGCTGCTCCATGCTGTGGCCACAGATGCGGCCACGTCGGTGCGCCTCGTCCAGCGTGAGCCCACCAGAGCCCCATCGCTTCTATACCGTTCTGCTTCTTCGTAGTACACCGCTGTGCTTCAGCGAGGGCTACGTGTCTCTCCTTACCCTGCTCGCACACTGTGGCGAGAGACGTCAGCGAAAGTAGATCTTCCGATTGACTTGGGTGAAGTGTCAGAAGCAAACCTCTGGCAGCGCAGTGGGCAGGCAGACACCGGAAGCTACGCCTCTTCTTGTCAGGGTAAGACCCTCAGAGCCACATGCCCCGTCCCCCTCTCCCCGAACGTGATCTAGTTGCCACTCGCGGCGACGCCGCCGTTCTCGCCAACGTTGTGGCTCCTGATCCGGCACGAGACGTACTTGCCGCTCAGATTGTCGCTCTTCAGCAGCCAGCGTAGGACCGAAAGAAGGAGAGAGAGAGCAAGTCTCCGTGACTCGCTATGAGCTCCGACCTCAGCCTACGAAGCTGGACATCTCTTAGTGGCAGTGCTTGCCGTGAACGAGACTGCAAGTCCATCAAATGAGCTCAAGCGCAATGTAGCCATCTCTGAATCTTCACCCCGTTGCACTGTGGTACAACAGCCGTGGACGCCAAGACACAAAGCCAACGCGCTGGTAGAACGCCGTGGCTACTTGAAGTACGACACAGTGAAAGCAAGGTGGAGAGAGAGAGAGAGAGAGACGAAATCGGAATTGAGTTGTTGCGGTCGACAGGCCTGACAGACAGCTAGGTGTTCCACTCAATCCGTGCACTCTTCGTACTTCTCCAACTCTCCACATGGAGCTCCTCCGTTCTGAGGCACGACTCGGATTTTGCGGACGAACTTGTTTTGCGTGAACGTCGAGGTGCATGGCTCGACGAGTGCCCACTCCTCCAGCACACAGTCGACAGTTGCTTCGGCTTCTGACGCGACGGCGTCACGGAAGAGGGAGTCCGGGGTCGGATTTAATGGGACACCTGTGGTATACGATCATGTAAATATCCGTTAATAGAGGAGAGACAGTAGTGGAGCGTTTCAATTCCCGTCGTGAAACAAGCACAACGAAGAAACACTCACGCAGGCCAGCGGTCTCGGGCCAACGCACATCGCGGCCTCTCGCTGTGCTGCCAGCTCGCGCCTCGTCGATGCCGCCCGCTGAGCGCGAGCCGCCCCCAGTCAGCGACGCCTCTCACTAGTCGGGGGTTTCACCACTAAAGCGGGAGGGGGAAATAGAGGCACCAGCCGACTCGACGCCTCCCCTCCCCTCCGCTCCGCTCCACGAGAGGCGGAAAGCGACTCCCCGTGCGGCGTCTTTTAGATTGTATTGTAGTGGCGCTGTGTGGTGAGGAGTGGCTGCTCATGGAGCTCTTGAGCCACGCCACCAGTCGCGCGGCTTCTCAAGTGCAATCTTTGCCGCAGTCTACAATGTAAGTAGCACAAGCCACGCCTGAACGAGTGGCTCCGACAACAGAGCGACTGCTCTCATCCGTCGCCAGTTTCCGGCGGCGCATCGAGTCTCTGGATCTTGGCTGTGCCTCGCGTGGGCTGGCGTGACTCGCACAGACCCACACAAGTGATTTTGCGACCAGCAGCTCACGTCTTTCTGCCTTCCACTCGTTCAAGCCAGCGACTCAAGACATCGACACCCAGCATCAGCATGGTCCACTCGGCGGGTCTCCTCGCAGGCACGCTTGCGGTGGCTCTCCAGCGCGTCGTGCCAGTGAGCGCGCTCGGATCGCTCCTGCGGTCAGAGACCAGTGTCGTGGGTCTGCAGGCCGTAGACGGCGACGTCTACCACTCGGCGAGTGACCCAGCGTCGGTCGTACTCAGTGCCGACGCTGTCGACGACAGTGTGAGTGTGAGTGCGTGTGCGTTCACAGAGTGGGAGTCTCCGGATGCTTGCGATGGCACACTGCCAATGATCAAGTACACGCGCACGGTCAGGGCGGGTGGGCCGACCTGCGGGCCGATCGAGAAGACTGAGCAGTGCAAGCCTGTCCACTGCCTCGTGTCGGCGTGGACCGACTGGGATGGCTGCCAAGAGGCCGACGGCAAGAAGTCTCGCACGCGTGAGGTGCTACGGCAGCCGCTGTACGGTGGTCGCGAGTGTCCCCACCTCAAGGATGAGGTCCAGTGCTGCGAGAAAGACTGTCACGTGAGCGAGTGGAGTGACTGGGAGTGCAACACCTCGACCCAAGAGAAGAAACGCCACCGCCGCATTGCGCACCAGCCGAAGGACGACGGCGACCAGTGTCCTACGAAGATGGAGGAGACAGCGGTCTGCGATCCGAACGACTGCCAGCTCAGCACTACGGAGTACGACGACAACTGGAGCACGTGTGATCCGGACAGCGGCAAACAGCACAAGTATCGCAAGGTACTGACGCTCCCGGAGGGAGCGGGAAAGAAATGTGACTTTGAGAAAGACAAGCAGGAGATCAACTGCGACATCAACTGTGAGCTCAGCGACACGCTGCTGGATCCGGCCGACGCCGGTGAGTGCAAAGACGACGGCTTCAAGTACACGTACCCGAAGATCGAGAAGGAGAAGAAGAACAATGGCCAGTGTGTCCGCACCCG
>JAADVL010000782.1:0-14976 GCA_023334995.1 Pythium sukuiense | reverse complement strand
GGACCGCAAGATCCAGGAGAGCATCCGCGAGGAGTTCAAGGACTGCACGTGCCTGACGATCGCGCACCGCATCAACACGATCCTGGACGCCGACCGCATCCTGGTGATGGAGAAGGGCGCTGTGGGCGAGTTCGACACGCCGGCAGCGCTACAGAAGAAGACGGACGGTCTGTTCAAGTCGCTCGTGGAGCACTGGCGTGAGGGCTAGACTAATGAACTGCTTTCGTTTTACTCTCTTTTCAGTGTTCTAGTACGATGGCTGCAGTGCTGACGGACCGACTCACGTTGTTCGTCTGGCGAATGTAGCCATGTCCATTCACTGAAGACCCCTCGTACTTATCCGTATTTTAATTGATTTTCTTGGCGTATATATGTATTTACACGTTAATGTACCTAATACTAGGCTAATAAGTCCGGCCGCTTAGAACGTTAGCTTCGCTACGCCAGTATGCACATTCATTTGTTCACGGCGCTCTTCTCTATGAATTCGCAGTGTCATACGAGCGCGCAGCTGCCTTCTCTGGACTCACCCGACTGCTCCCTTTGTACGCTCTCGATCCACTACAAACGCACAAACGCCATCACGCAACTTCCACGACGTCCTACATCTACGAGTGCGTGGACTGGGTCGTCTCGGACATGCTCTCACTATTGTTCTGTGGGTATCCGTTGGGCCGCAAGAGCAACAACCTTTCACGCATCTCCGTGCAGATGCTGAAGCGTGACCTGGAAGGCTTAGGTGGAGGCAGCAGCCATTCAGGCTGAGCAAGCATGGAAGCACACTGGCTGGTGCTAATGGGAGTCAGCAACCCGCCGTCGAGTACGTCAGAGCAAGAGTGCTGCCGACGCGGATGGAAGAAATCGCCGATGCTCCTCTGAATGGACGGGGAGCTTCTAGACCGGCTCGTTGACAAAATGACGGATCCTTCAGGAACGGTACTCTATCGAGTGGCTTGGGTGGAGTATGAGAACGAAAACGAACGCTACACTTGGGAGCCGATCGAGAGCCTTTGAGGGTATGTGGAGTGGATGGTGTCGATGGACCTGTGGAAGGCAAAGCACAAAGACGCTCGCTTCTTTCGTAAAGAACAACGCTCGGGTCATTCGCATCGGCACAGGAGTAGGCATGTGCTGCTTCTTCTACGTGGTGCGCGCAGTTCAGCAGCTCCTGAGACTACACCGATTCGACCTCGACTTCACTGTCGAGCAGTTAACAAAAACTTTGATGATGGTGTCAAGAAGGACAATTTGATTCCGCACAAGTACTTGGTCGGAAACAGGAATCTGAATTCAACTGAGATGGGGGGATGCTTTGAGGATCATCACAGCAGCGCGAGACCCCTGGTTTCACAATGCATCCCTCACATGCACGGCGCGACACGTTTCGTCTAAAGGCGCTGCAGGAGTAGAAGTGGCTCGAAACCTACAGTACAGTACACAAAAGCGGTCGATAAAATGGCAGCATAACGCCCCTGTACCCATAGAAACACAGCGTACATCGACCTCGACGAGCGCCACGCCTTTGGCAGTGCTCACATGCACGGCGCGACGCGTTTTGTCTGAGGGCAGTATGCGCGTTGCAGGAGACGCGTTGGCGGGGGCGGGTGGCCTTACGGGCTCTCTGCCTTGGCGTTCCTAGCGAACGGTTCAAGCGTCGCACAGACAGTGGCTGTGTATTTTAGTGTGGCCCACACTGTGTATAGCACAATCATCGATGCAGGAGGGGGAATGAGCCGCAATCATCCGATGCAGGAGATGGGGGGTGAGCTGTACTCTCTAACCCATCCACCAGTATTGTTTGCACGCAAACGTGTATGATCGTGACCTTTCCTCTTTTTGGAAAGGCCGGATACTCCGCCGAAAATGTGTTTTAACGGTCTTTACACAAATAAATGCGAGCGCGTTAGCACTAACGTGAGCTGGCTCAAATAAAAACGTTTTCAAGACTGGTTTTAGAATTTTCATATCATTTTTGGTTTTGGAGGTATCCGTTTTTGAATTTACGTCACCAATGCGTTGGCGACACCAATTGTTGGAAGATGGGCGTCATGTGGACGTCCCTCATGCTAGTCCTCCTGCCCAACGAGGGACGGATGTCCCTCACAGTGTCTTTCGGGGACCCTCTGAGGGGACCCTTCTTCACACATCCAGACAAGAGAGAGAGGAGAGGAAGAGAAAGAGCGAGCATGAACCGTGGGCTATGGCTCGTCGGCGCGGACCGCGGCGAGGCGGTTCGCAGCATGAAGGAGCAGTGGTTGTTCGAGGCCACGAGGAGAGCGAGTGGTTGCGCGTGAACGACGTGAGTGCGGCGCAGCAATCGGCCGAGTTTGGCTCGGGGATAACTGACGGTAATAGACTCACTCTTTGCATTGTTGCCTCTGTTGTAGCGACCTTTTCTATACCAATATGGGTGCGCACGTTATGTATCCATCCAAGCGGAACATAGACGGCGTCACCTTCCTCTTGCACCATCTCGAAGCGCTCGCCATGCATACCTTCTCTACAGCTATCTGTAACGGCTCTGGTATTGTCCACTAGATACCGCCTTTTCATTTGTGTCGTAGTGCACACCCGATTCGCCCCGTGTTCAAGGAGCATCTTCAGGCACGACTGTTTCGTGTTTGCACCAACACCTCCGATCGACCAGCTGAGCTGCGAGAAGGACGGTCTTGTCGTGCGAGTTCGAGGCGTGAACTCACGATTTCGCGACTCACAACTAGACGAAATGACCAACCAAGTGCCGTCAACGAGCGGTTATACCGCGATGATCATTGAAGAGAGCTGTACGCCGTATATGGACATCAAGTACGAAACTGTCGAGGGAGTCAACTCACACGAAGTCGAACACAACAGCACAAGTGCTAAAAACGTAAGGTACGGCGTCGCTGTGGCTGTGGCTAGTCGCTCGATGTTCCAGAAAACCCATCGAACGTCCTGTCCTTAGACTTTCTGCGGAGAGATTCCTTACAGGCCAAAATGGGTTCAAGTCTCACGTAGGTTTATTTGCACGTCTTGTCAATAGGCCTTTTTCCGAGGTCGCGGATTGGGCACAAAAAGTCTCAATTCGTGGATGTGGTCGAGACGCTGCCGACTCCATCGTCCTTCCGAAGAAACTGCTCCGATGTCCTTTTGAATTGTCCGATGGACTGTCTCAGCATCCTGCACGCTGCGCTCACTCACTGTCCTCTTCTCGCTCAGGTCGCGCTCGCATCGTGGAGGGTCGAACACGAACACCGATGCACTGACTAGCTCAGTAGTGTCAAGTTGGCCGACAGAGGGTGCCGCTGGTCCTTCAAGAGAGTCGCTGGATTGGGGCCGCCCAAGCAACTCATCGAAGCCAACCACGTGGTGACAAAGGCACTTGTCACAGGCGACAGATACGCCCCGACGGTAACAAAATTCAACTCGATCGTCCCGCGTATTTTGCTGTATGACACAACCACTAAAGCCACAACTCCTTTCGGCATTTTGCAAGAGGATGATACATTGACATCTCCTTCACTTTGAGCGGATGATCTCACACGGATTTGTTTGATGTTGGACTGATACCCGTGGCGGTAGTCACCAAATCAGAGTTGTTTCTATTTGAGAAGCTATACCACGTAACTCGGAAGTGGACTTCGAGTGGTTTATGGCCGACCGAAGCTTGAGCACACCTACGGTATCATAATATGTACGAAGTTGGAGCTCAATGTGATCGTTCAGTGCCTGTCGAAACGAAGCAGAAAGCTGGCGTTCATACACTCGAGATTTATAGACCGCAAAGAGAGAGCCACTTCGGTTGGTGCGCTTCGGTCTCTGGTGCTGGGGTACGTTCCTTGCGTCATCGACTCTCGGCGAAAGCGCGACTGCTCGAGCAGACTCACACTAGCCATATCACAACATTCTACATTCGGAAATAGACCATTATGAATTAAGAAACCATACAGCGAATATTCCGGGAATTCCTTTCTTCAGCGCTCACACTTCATCCGCTCTACGAGTGCTGGGATTCCAATCACGGGGCTCTGTTACAGGAGACCCTGCATTGCCCACAACATATACGCACAGCAAGTTTAAGCCTAAACTGTTCTGCTCAATTTTGATATCTGAGCATCAAAAGTCTCTATCGAGTACGCTAAATACAGATTCAACTTCCTCGACTTCCTGATGGCCGTTTCCGTCATTAGAAATGTCATCCTTCTCGTCCGCTGTCGTCGTCCAGATCTCCGGCACCTAGGACATCATCGTCGGCCTGGTCGTTGTCTCGTCTTCAACGTCTTCTGTCAACTCGACTGCAGATGGAAGGTCAGCTTGTGTGTCACGTCTTGGCGGAGCAGTAATGCCACGGATTATATCATGCAACATAACGTAGCGGCGAGAGATCCAATCGATAGTCGGCATGAAACGAACCATCGGAGGATGCGCCGTCCCGAATGCAGCTTTAACCTCGCGAGTGAACCGCTCGAGTGGGTTATTGGTCCTCGCGACGGATGCTGTGGACCTTAGTGGAGGTAGAACACAGAGCCAGGTCTTCTTGAAGTGGACCTAGAATTGTTTTCACTTGAGGGACGACTACGCGACAGTTGATGCGCGATCGGACCCATGAGACCCCTTGATTGGCGATCTTGTCTGGGTCGATGACAGTGAGCATGTCAAGCGCACCCTTCCCCCTTGGAATTCTAACCTCTGGGTTGGAGATGCGGAGCTTCGCCATCTTGCGCGAAAAGTCTGCTTGAAGTGGAAAAGGAATCCCACGATGTCGGCGTCCGTGTACCAATCCACGACAGCGTTGATGAGCGCGACTTCGAAGTCACAGACAACTTGCTGCGGGTCGATCCTCTGGCCACAGGCGTCGCTGATATACTGGAGAATGTTCCAGTAGGCGTCGAATGCTGCGAGCACGTAAAACACTGGGACGCACACCTTGCTCTCCTGGTCGTAGACCATCACCACGATGCCCTGACAAAAATGGCGCGGGACACAGCAGAAAGCACCGTCCATGAAGGGAGAGATCTTGCTGCAGCGGGGCAGGCTGACAAGTGATGGGTGCGCCCAGCCGATGATACGATCAATCTTCTTATCGTTCTTCACATCGGCGTTACTTCACACGTGGTGAAATTGGAATAAGGTCAGACTCGAGAGCTTCACACGTGACAGCGGCGGTGCTTCGACGCGACCGTGGACGTCCGAACCGAAGTGGAGCGATCGCGTACGACGCATGCGTTTCATCACCTGGGCACTTGAGCTGTGTTCAAGCTCGGCGCTCAATGCCACCGCCCAACCCTGGAGTATCCCAAGTTGTCAGTGAGATGTGAGGAGAAATACATTCTCCGCAACGTCTCAGATCTAAGCTGTTCTCTTGTCCAGGTCGCCCGGCACAAGCACAAGTGCTCTAATCTCGTCTACAAGTCGTACTCAACGTTGAAATCAGTGGTTGTTGAGAGAACTGTTCAAGGATGTCCACCTCATGCCCATCGCGAACACCTCAACTGCGCATATGGACGCCGTGACCAGATTGCGCCACAGTGTTAGTTTGATCGCTCAGGATATCCGAAACCTCATGCAAGACTGTTTGGGATGTCAGTGCGTTCTCGAACCTCAGTCTGCTTCCGCAGCGATTCCCCTCAATTGAGGGCTCGAGATGCCTCGTCATTGAGGGTGAGGATGGCTTCATTTGCGGGATCGTGCTCCAGTCCCGCGTTCAACGGATGACGTTCGCGTGGTACAACGACAATCTGCTCTTGGATTGGACGCATAACACAAACAACGCCGGCTACTACCTGGGTAAGCGCGCACCAGTCTCCAGTGACATCCATGTGAGTTACGAATCTGTCCTCTACAGAGGCTCTGATGGTGGCAAGTGCTTCTGCAAGCGGGGATTTCCGTCGACTTCCTCTCTCTGGCCCAGAAAAGGACATGATACGTATTGAGATCACTCAATCAGTTGTAATTGTTGAGCAGTGGCGAGGATCCAATCGTTGGTGGCCGACAAAGACAAGGCGGAGTGAACCATGGGACCTCCAACGTTGTCACGGGACTTCCCCACCCCGGATCTTGGGGTCTTTGCCCTCCTCTCGCGCAAAACACTACCTCCTCGCCGGCGTCTAAAACTGGCAATGCCAGACTGATAAGTTGGGCGTAAGAAAGAACTGAAAATGGGGTGGGTGCACTGAGAATGCAGTGGACTTGCAGTGGGCTTCGCCTCAACACATCCACAGGGCATGCTCCTCACATTGAGAAATTTGAACCACAACGAAGAGAACAACATGCAAGTAAGTGAAGACCACCCAAGTGCCTGACAGGACTTGACCACCCCATTGCTGGTGCGGTCGCCAGCACTCCAGCTATCAGAAGACCTGTCCTTCCTTATGCTGGGCGCCTCGCTGTCGTGGAGGAAGAGCAGCAAGACCCCGGCTCAGCTCGATGACGCCCCAGCATCGAGCTCGAGGCTCAAGCCAGTCATGGTATCTAACGTTTCACTTCAATCCAAGTGGGTGAAGGACTCCTTGCTAGCGACCAGGAGCAGGCACCTGCGCTCGCACTCGTTTACAGCGCTTATGCACTTTGGCGGCGGTCACTACACCTCCGACCAGTTCGAGACCTGCGCCGCCGCCACCTATCGTGTGCTCTTGGAAGGTTGCAAGGAGTAGGGGTCAAGGGCATCCACAGGGAGAAGTTCTCTGTCGTGTAGCAGAATGGCGAGACGTCTATGTATACCGGGGTGGATACACAACATCTGCATATTGAGCAATGGCTCCATCCTCGTGGGCATTATGTATGGAACATCGAGCAGCTCACTGTGATCCACACTGTACAGCTCAGGTTTTCTGGAGTATCGGTCACCACACACTCCAGACCAGACAGAACGAGGTGAATCGGTCATGGAGGACCTGGACTGGACGCCCCTAGGCGCCGTCCAAGGGGCTGAGAACTTCGATGAGTTCAGGGTGGTCCGATGCGTTGCGCGGTGACGTTCGCAACTCGGCATACGAAGGAGTTCTGCCATCTGTGAAAGCGGGACAACCTGAACACGACGCACGAAATGGTTGAGCGTCGATACCGCTGCAAAAGCCCCGTCTGCCTCGATCATGTCACTGCCACCAGAACCGCGGGTACTTCCAACGATGAGCAAGACGTGTCGGATGACGACGACGAAGACGATGTGATGGGGTCCCATCGAGGTGTACGGTATTGTGGAAGGCCCATCACTGCACGGTTCGAGACTTATGAGTTAACAAAGAAGTTCATCAAAGTGATGCGCTATCGTGCGTCATCGGCACGCCAAAGCTCACACCCGGTATGAAGGACTTTCTCGTGCGTCAAGATGACATGGGAATTTTTCCCCGTCTCATCCTTGTCAACTTGACGACTGTGCCTGGCATTCGCTGCCCTCGTCGAGGATTTCTCCGACTCACCGATGTAGGTGGAGCAGACACATTGAGATTTAGTGGTGCATACTGGGAGTGGTGTAGCGGGTGTCGCTTGATCGACCGCAAAGAGGAATGCGTCGTTGGCTCCCGCCTCCATGTCCTGTCCTACCTGCCTGACCGTTGTGTCCTACGCCTCGTGTCTCTCGCTCCTGAGAACCAGATTTCCACCTACCCACATCTTCGATGTGTCCAGTGAAAACCTAGCATATACTCTTACACAGCACCCCCACAAAACCGAATACTCATGGAGATACACGCCACCAAAGCCAACATTTCTGTCCATTTTCGTCGCGGAATTCCTTGCCGCAATTTATCCGAGCGGCCTCTTTCTGAACAAATCCAGCCTATTTAGACGAGATGATTGGTAGAAACGGGATCATCCATGTCACTCACTTGAGGGAGAAACCTCGTGTAGCCCAGAACAGGTATATGACGGAATCTATGCAAAATATAGTCGTAAAATACGACCCAAAGGAAAGATAACTGCATCTCAGCGAATCAGCATCGACTAGGATAAAAGCGCTAAGGAGATAACTCCGGAGACGCTGCATGGCGATGACGATATCTCGGCCAATATTGAGTGTCTGCCGCAGTGAGGACATCGTTACAGCGGCCAGCAAGACCCCCAACTAATTCCAGTTCCGACGCCACGTCCCGCAACATCCATGGGGTCATCTACCAGAATCGCCCTCCCCCTCGGACACAAGAAGATATTGGATTCCATTCACGGCTTCATGAAGAAGCTTGTGACGATCAGTGGATGGGTGGGTCAGTCCGTGACTGAACTCGAGGCTGTTCTCCGAAACGTGACTCGATGGTCGAGTACGTACGAGATGCTCGCGCGTTTCGTTGTCATCATCCTCTATTTCAAGATAAGTTCAACTACCCGCAGGTGAAGGATGTCGGCCTCACCAAGAACGTGCCGAGTCTGGGATCGAAGGTCATCAAGATCACGCAGCTCCACGCCATGCTCAAGAACCTCAACTAGGCCACGCTCGAGCTGCAGAAGACCTCGATCACTATGGCGGCAGCCAGACAGTGTTTCGACCGTGAACTCCGCACTCATCCTACCATGGCCGACTACCTCGGCTTTGAAGCAGCTATCGTCAACAAACCATCGAGAATGCTTTGGTGAAGATCCAGCAGGGAGACGAGTCGATGGGTGCATTCGTTTCTCGTTGATGAGACGGAGGAGTACGCTAAAGAGGAGACGTTCGTGCAGGCGGCATACAAGCGATGAAACCAGGTCAAGCCGTCGCAGCACAAAGACCTTCGGTTCATGCCACCTACATCTAACGAGTGTGATCGTTTCCTTTCGACAGCGAAGATCGTTTTCAACGACCTGCGTCGCCGACTCACGGCTGACACTCTCGAAGACACGTGATGCTGCCGCTCTACAACAAGACACTGTGTAGTGCTTTCACGGTCGAGAAGGCCCGTAACTGAGGCGGGGTCCTCAAGCTGTAAGCAGCTGAATACCTTTGAAGTAGGCAGAGTAGCAGTATTTAAATATTCTGAATTGAGTATGGGTAAAGTATTGAAATATCGTCGATCCCTGCACCCACCCTGCACACAAGAGTTGTTGTAGAGAATCTGTCTTCGGCATGAACGCAAATTTTGTGCAGCAGGAAACTAGTCTGAGGCTGAAGGTGAATTAGCTTTATTTACCTGGAAAACACACAGATAGGCAGCGATGATGCATTAATTACGGAAGTGGACATGTATTATTAGCACCCCAGCTATCAACTTCAAGAAACGTTGAGGTAAAAAATGGGTTGAAGGCCTAGACGATTTCATTGGTTGATAACCGGTGTAATTTGCGAAAAGTCGGAAATGGAGTGATACGGTTGGCCTAAAATAGTCTGGCCCCGAACCTCAATTCATCTTTTGCTTTACTCCAAGAATCCAATTCTATTATCCAGATAGCGAATTCCTTACCGTACCGATATTATAATTCATACTTCGAAGTACTTACAAGGAGGTTCCGCACGCCCAACAGCGTTCGATATACTACTCACTGCTGCGTGGATCGCTTGGCGAGCGACGCAAAGATCGAGTCGGGCTGGCCGAGGAGCTGAGCGGGTGACGCGAACTCGGCCACGCGGCCGGCATCCATGACTGCGATCTTGTTGCAGTGTAGGATCGTGTTGATGCGGTGCGCGATGATGAGCACCGTCTTGTTGCAGAAGGTCTCCTTGATCGTGACCTGGATCAGGTTGTCGGTCGCCGTGTCCACGTTAGCCGTGGCCTCATCGAGCACCACGATCTTGCTGTCCTTCAGCAACGCACGACCGATACACAGCAGTTGGCGTTGGCCAACCGACAGGTTGTCACCCCGCTCCGAGACCACGAACTCGAGTCCTTGGCCCCACTTGGTCACGGCGTCCGCGAGGTGCACCTGCTTGAGCACGCTCCAGATCGATTCGTCGCTGTACTCGCCGAAGGGGTCAAGGTTGTCGCGAAGCGAGCCGCTGTACAGCACTGGGTCCTGTGGGATGATCGCCAACGCACGGCGTAGCTCCTGGAGCTTGAGCTTGGAGATGTCGAGGCCATCGATGGACACCGAGCCGCTCTCGAACTCGCAGATGCGGAACAACGCGATCATCAGCGACGACTTGCCAGCACCGGTACGTCCGCAGATACCGACCTTCTCGCCACCCTGGATCTCCATGTCCACACCACGCAGCACGAGCGGGAGCTCCGGACGGTACTTGAGGTGCAGGTTGTCGAACTTGATGCTGCCGGTGGATGGCCAAGCCGCTGGGTTGATGGACGTGCAGTCACTGCCGTCACTCTCAGTGGGGATCTGGCGGAAGTACAGCAGGCGCTCGACACTGGTCATGGCGTTGTCGGTCATGTCCACAGCACGGACGCACCACTGGACCATGGATGTGAGCATGAGCGAGTACGTGATGGAGAGACCCGCGACAATAGGCGCGATCGAGCCCTTGGACGCGACGATGTACAGCGAGACCACGAAGATGATGACCACGGACAGCCAGTCGAGACGCACAGCGAGCCAGCGGCCAGCCGCCCAGTAGTTGAAGTAGTAGCTCGTGTTGTCGTCCACAACGCGCTTGTTGATGCGGACAAAGTCGTCCTGCATCTTGAACGCGCGGATCGTGTGGAGACCGTTCAGAGTCTCACCAAACAGGTTGAACACGGGGGTGCGAGTGATGCCCTCCAGTCGCTTGATCTCTCGCGACGTGCGCTTGAAGTACAGACCCGTGATCACGAAGATGAACAGCATCGGGATGTACGAGACAGCGACCCAGATTGACGCAAGGCCACACACCACGAGGCAGCCGATGAACACGACCATGGCCTGGAAAAGGTTTTGGTACTGCTGTGGCAGGTTCGAGTCGACCTGGTCGAGGTCATTCGAGAAGCGGTTGAGGATGCGACCGACAGGAGTGATGTCGAAGTAGCGGTTCACAGGCGCAGCGAGCACACGGCGGAAGAGATCGTCGTGGAGGTTCTTCGCACTACGCATGCAGGCCTCCATGAGCAGCAGACCACGCACGAACGTGAGGATCGCGCACAGCACGATGAACGCGAAGTACCACCACGCGTAGAACGAGTCCGAGTACGATGGGTCCACGCCCTTGCGAGGCATCTGCTTGGCCCAGTAGCCCTGCCAGTAGTCGGCCGCGATACGCATGCTTTGGGCTGCCGTGTAGAACGTGATGAGTACGATGACGACCACGATGCCGTTGAAACCCGTCTCGTCGAAGTACGTGCGGTACGTGTTGCCACTCACGCGGCCCTTGACGCGATCCTCGTCTTGGACAAGCTTGGCTGAGCTGGTCGTGGCTTCGTCCTTCTTCTTGGCATCCACGACAGTCTCCGGATCGACGGAGGAGACAACGATGGCCTGTTCGTGGTGCTCGCCAGCAAGAGCCGCGGCGTGGGCAGCTTCGTGGCCCTTGATCTTCTCAACCTCCACACTCTCGTGCTCGTCGATAATATCGTCTTCCTGCTTGGCCATCTCATCCTTGTGGGCATCCAGATCGGGGAACTGCGAAATGATGTCGCGGAACTTGCCGTCGCCGACGATGCGGCCATGCTGCACAACGAGGATCTTGTCAGCGTGGGCGAGCAGATCGTAGTGACTGTTCAGCACCAGCAGACGCGTCTTGGGCTTGGCGAGGCCGATGATACACTGTTCGAAGATGGCGTGGGCCACGTGAGGGTCCACCGCACTGAGCGGATCGTCGAGGATCAAGATATCGTAGTCACGGCGGTACATCGCACGAGCAATGGCCACTCGAGCCTTCTGGCCACCACTGAGGTTGATACCACGCTCTCCGATCTCGGTCTGGTCACCATTGGGCAGCGAGTTGAGATCCAGGGCAAGCTGCGTGGCCTCCAGCACCTGCTCGTAACGCTCGCTGTCGAACGCAGACTCGAAGAGGATGTTGTCCTTGACGGATGAGTTTCGGATCCACGCCTCCTGGCTCACGTACGAGATCTCACCGTGGATGTCACACGAGCCTGACTTGCGTAGCATCTCACCCAGCAGTGCGTTGAGCAAACTGGTCTTGCCAGCACCAACAGTACCAACGATCATCACGAGCGAGCCAGCATCAATCTCGATGTTCACTCCCTCCAGCTCGAAGCTCTGCTGCACAGTCGGGGCCTCGTCCACGACGGGGGCAACGGGAGTCGACTCGATCGGTGATGACTGGTCATCCACGACCACAACACTTGGGAGGCTGGAAGCGTCCGATTCCGACCACACAAAGTTTGCGTTGCGCACCAAGATACTGCCACGTGGGGCATCGTGGGCAGCAGGCGACGAGTGCAACGCCTTCACGCTGTCTTTCTCCATCACAAGCTCGTCGCTTTCCATGTACGTGTCCATACGCTCAAAGGCGATCCGTGCCTGAGAGACCGAGGCGATAGCAAGTGGGAACAAACTCACAGCCAGACGACTGATGTTCACCATGGCGATCAGAGTGAACGCCTCGGTGACAGTCATCGTACCCTTGATCGCCAAGAACACACCGAGAATCGTGGCACCCAGCAGCACGGGCGTCAAGAACAGCAGCGTCGTGTTGACGATGTTCAGGTAGTGGAAGCGGCGGTAGAGCTGGACTTCCTGGGCACGGATCTTCTCGACACGGCGAGCAAGCGACTCCTCCCAGGCGTAAAACTTCATCACACGAATGCCCTGCAGGGCCTCAGACGTGACCTTGACGCGCTCCTCGACAATGCCCAGCAGATCCGACTGCACGTCACCGATGCGGTCGGCCAGCTTCACGGATGTAAACAGCACAATCACCAGCAGTATACCACCGACGATCGCTGCTGTGACATCAAACAGCGTCGCGACCAGCACGATGGTGATCACGAACGCCAGCGGCGCGACCACGAGCCACGGACCGGAGATCATGGCGTTGAAGATGCGTTCCGAGTCGACGCTCATGAGCGTCACGACTTCACCGGTCGTGTACGCTTGGCGCGCGACACACGAGAGGCGAAGCGCCTTCTGGTACACGGCATCCATGACGACCGAGCGCATGTTGGCGCCAATGCGAGACGACGAGAAGAAGCCAAAGTTGAGGCACGTGATGCCGATGAACGACACGACCGTCATCATGGCCACCAGCACGTAGCCGCTGTCCGTGTGGAACACGTTCTTGCGATCGTTCAGGTAGTCGAGGATCGCCTGCGAGATGTACGGCTGCAGCACCATGGCCGTGATGTAGATGGTGTAGTTGACAAACACCAGGATGATCTCTCGCTTGAACGTCTTCATGAGCGCGATCGCAAACCGCGACGACCACCACGCCGTGCCGCGCTTGCGGTGCGGGTCGGCCTTGATCTCGTAGTGCTGCGAAAACCGCTCCTGCAGCGAGTCACAAGCATCCGTCGGACACACGGGCCACAGGTCCTCCTTCTCCAGGATCTTCTGCGCGCCCAGCGACACGAGCGGCTGCAGCCATTGCACCGACAGAATGGACACGAGCGACGCCTTGTGCAGCGGGTTCTCGCGCTGGTGGTACGGCGTCTCCTGCGCGTACCGCTCGGCGAGCGTGGACTTCTTGGGCTTGTCGCCCTTGGCGGTCTTGCGTGAGAATGGCGCGTCCTGGAGCGACTGGGACTGCGGCGTCGGCGGCACGGCCACGTACGACGCCTCCTCCCGCTCCTTGGCCTGCGGACTCATGACGATCGTGGATCTTGGATGAGGCCTCAGCGGCGCAGATTGCGTAGTGGACGAAGCGACGGCGAGCCGACGTACGTAGCTGTCGGGCGAAAAGGATCAGAGCCCTCGAACGAGTGTAGCCCCTCACGACGTGGCACACACCACACACACAACTGCATGGGCTTCCAGGCATCATCGGCTGGACGACAAGGTGCAGGTTGATGGCGTGTTCATTGGAGGTGACCGAGATTACACCTGCTGGGAATCCAGGAGCTACAAAAGCCGCTGATTGGTCGAAATTGCAAATTGATTAATTGCGGATTGGTCGAAATCGACGTCAGATTGAGCAACCATCAAGGGGTAGGGTGGATTCATTAGTTGACGCTGATGATTGGCTGGTTTGCGCAACATAACTGCAGATGATTGGACGGCGTGCGAGGAGAGAAACGTTCGAGAGACAGGACTCCAAGGGGAAGAGACGAGCCAATGCTTTGCGTGCGATTCCGATGAAAGGTCGCAGTGCACTGGAAGCGAAACTTTGGAATGGAGACATCAGCGGGATCTCGCTCCTCCCATCTCTGCAGACTGCAGTCTACACTGCAGACTCTGCAGTGTTCTCTATGAACGCCTTGTATCTTTCTCTATGTGTCGGCTTGATGCATGCACCACAAAAAGATGCTGTCAGCAGGAGAAAGATCTGTGGTCGCTGGCCACTGGCCAGCGAGTCGTTTGCTTTTTCCTGTGGTCGATTGGTTGCCACAGTGACACGGTGGCAGCAGCCGAGTCGGCTCTCGTGTGATGTTGAAAGTGTGGGAGTCGCTGAGGCACCAGCATTCCCGGCGGGAATCCCGCTACGGCAGTGGCGCTGTGGATGAAGGTCAGGTTAGTCTTTGCGATCGATGGGACAGAGTCTCTGTCTCTGCCTCCACAAGAACGCCTCAAGGGTGCCAATGGTCTCCTCTGCCAACACACCATGGGAAGTTTCACTGGTTCTCGAAGCTTATGTTGCTCGTCCCTTGCATCAAAAGCTGACCGTTCAGCACCGGACACAATTGATGTGTGGTCTGTAAGTCGCCACCCGATTACGTCATCTGAGAATGACGTGATGGATACTATACGCAAGTGTCAAATCTATCCATCCACCTCACCTACTTTTGAAAAACGAGCAAGATGGCTACACTATGAACTCAGCTCAACGCCTAGTTGCTCGCACCCTCACGCCAGTGCTCCACGAGCGACTTGAACAGACCGTCCGTCTTCTTCTGTAGCGCTGCTGGCGTGTCGAACTCGCCCACAGCGCCCTTCTCCATCACCAGGATGCGGTCGGCGTCCAGGATCGTGTTGATGCGGTGCGCGATCGTCAGGCACGTGCAGTCCTTGAACTCCTCGCGGATGCTCTCCTGGATCTTGCGGTCC
>JAADVL010000781.1:0-14978 GCA_023334995.1 Pythium sukuiense | reverse complement strand
TGCCAGACCATCGGACCAGAATCCAGCATCCTAGTGTGGACTCTCAGGTTGAAGTTACATGTTGTAGGCAGATCACAGGATCTAGCAGTGTATAAATCAAGAGGAGTTTCCAAAAGACCGAGAAGTGCTCAAGTGCCGTACTTCCAACAGTCACCCCGCTTGATGCTCTCCACCACCCGTGGCAACTGGCCAAGCCACGGGAGACCACGCACTGCCGTGAAGAGCGTTGGGAAGCCCCGCTGCAATAACACCGTGAGATGGGCCCGCTGGGTTTGTGTGAGCGATGCGAGTGTTCGATGGATGGTGTCGCTGCCATTGACACAACCAAGCAGACACTCGACGGCATACAGGTCCGCGAGTCTCAACACGGCAGCGTCTGATTGTGGGAACGCGATTAGCGGCTTGTGGGTGGAGAGGATCGGTGGCTTGGTGCAGTGCTGAAGCAAATGTAGCAGCTTGGACCATACTGCATTCGTATTCTTCATCCCCACTACCACGTCGAGGAGCTCTTCGTGGCAGCAAGAAACTTGACCACCAAGTCCTCCGTCTGCTGGACGTCACCGACTTGAAGTAACTATTGGAGGATGCCCACGCTTCGCTTGTCGTCAGTTGCTTGAACAGCGGCAAACAAAATCTTGGTGTTGATCGAAAGCCGTGTGAGCTCGCTGTTGTCGACAAGAAACCGAGCCAAATCCACATCGCCATTGCGTGCCGCAGCGCTCATGACATCGCCTCGGGAGATGCGGCTAGTGCAGTCGACATCAACGTATCCGGTGGTAGGGTTGGTCTCCTTCATCTTGATGAACTGAGCTTGGCTGGGCCTGTTCGCGGGCAGCAGTGTGGATGAAAGGCGTCGTGGATTCCTTGGGAAATGGCGAGACTGCCGCTTTCTGCAGCCAGGCACAAGGCGCGGCAAGAATACCGCCGCAGGCAGTCAAGCCGCAGATCCTCGCCCTTACTCGCGTGGTCGATTTCTGTTTGTTTCTGCGCGATCTGGTCGAGTACAAACCGCACGAGCTCGTGGTTGTCGCGAGCAGCGTCGCTGGAAGCACGGCCGAAATCGAAATCCTTGACCTCGACTCTGTCTCGTGTGCGCTGAAACAGGTCTTTTTCGTCGAAGAAGCTCAGCGTGGGAGGTGAAGCATCAGCGGCTTCCTCGGCTGGATACTGCAACCCATCAAGCTCACAGAGCAAGCGCACGACGTCCAAGTGGCCTTCTTTCTTCGCCACGGAGACTGCTTTTTCGACACCGGCATCAGAGTACGACCGTACGAGCCGCACTTTTTCCAGATCACCGATCTTTGCCAGCTCCAAGCATGTCGCTGCTTCGCATCGCTCTTGATTCTCCAGGAGAAAGCGCAGGGCCTCGAGATTCATGTGCCAAACAACTTGTTGTTGCAAGGACGGATTAGATTGGATTGGATCCACTTCTGTTGGTCGTGGCCGATCTTGAGATCTTCCATTCCGATGCCTCGCCAAAACACGAGACTCTCTGATATCTGGCCGGAAGAACATACTTGTTTGACATCCAGTGCCACTCGTAAGGGAAGCGCGAATGCGTAGGCCGTGAGCATCTCCAGTTTGGCTGTGCAGGACTCTGGATGATGCAACATCAGCCATCGCATCACTGTTTCCACGGCCAGTCGGCGTTTTCTTGGATTTCTTCGACCGCAGGTAGCTGATCACGACATCCTTGAGTAGTGATGGCAGCCAGAGTTCCACGAGTCCTCGGTCATCCAGCAGTTGCTGGGCAGTGCCTTCGATCGCCACGATGCGAGCGGCATCTCCCACGATAAGCCGCGGCTTGTCATGGAAAGCTCCGGTGTTTGACGATGGAACTCGACGATGCAATCCGCGGCTAAACAAAAACACACATGTGATTTTTGTGAGTTTATTTCAGTGTTTTCATCGGAAGGAAACGGATTTACGTTGTTTTGATTCACCAACACCGTGCCCAAATCTTCTCCCTAACGTTATTCCGCCAAGCACATCTGACCCACGTAGCCGAGCCATCGATGTGGAACTGCCTTGCTTTCGCCCACGAAACACACCGGTGTGAATCCATCTCGGTTGCTGTCGCAGCAAGTGGAACGCCAATCACGACAGTGTCGACGCGTGTGCTGGAACAGGAGCATTACGTCGCGCACTGAGCAGTCCGGGGGCTCAAAGTCACGGCTGTCGTCTTGAAAGCTCGCCCTGCTCGCGTCTATTCCTTCCTCATCGACAAGTTGGCTGGTGATCTGCGCCTCCATCGTGTCTGGCTCAGTGAAGCCCTTCCATGGGTCACTGGTACCGTGTCCCCAGTGCCAGAAGTGAGGCACGTATCCAAGTGTCTTCATAACGTGGTAGCCAAAGTACGCAGAGTCTGCGCCAGCTTCGGTCGGTGCGGCGAGGTACTTGAACATGGAATCACCTGCGTCAATGCGGGCGTCCATTCGATCACCGTGAGGTAACATCAGCAGCCGGACGAGATCGCTAAACAGAGAGAACGCGTCCTCGGACTCTGGCCACACGCCCTCCTTGAGAAAGCCGTACTGGCTTGGGCGATGATAAATGCCCAGGATAGACCACCACACCAAGTCTTTCTCCAGGTAGTTGGACGCATGTCATCATACCGACCACGCATGGCCACGACCTGCGGGTTCTCTTCCGTCTCCTCGTCGCCTTTCGACTCGTTCCCACCGCCATCGTCTTGATCATCGGGGTTCTCGAGGAAGTGGTCGTCTTGGTAGTTCTCGCATTGAAACCTCCGGCGCTGACAGAGAAGTCAAAGCCCTGTAGCAAGAGCCTGCGCCACAGCGTCGCGTTGTCCACTGGGTGCAACAGCGCCGCCAGCTCCTTGCTCACTCGACGCAGACCCAGCAGCGTCTTCCACGCTGCCACGACCTCTGCGACCGAGTCTTCATAGTGTGTCATCTTCACGTCCCACTGGACTCTCTCTATCGATTCAATCGCTCTCGGCATCGGCATGAATTCGATGATCCTAGTCCAGAACCCATCGCCCAATGCACCAACAGCACTAGCGGACGAGTCGTGAGCTTACTTGGAAGCCTGGGCCTGGCGCTTTGGCGAGGTCCTGCAGTGGGCTGTTTGTGAGGTCAAAGTATTCTAATTTATCTGGGATCAAAACATTTTTGGCGAGCAATCAAATCACGAAAATCAAGGTGCTCAGCAATCGCGTTTGCGTTTTAGCCAATCGAAATGAGTCCATTTAATTTTGCTAATCATCGACAAGTGAGATATGTCAACTAACACTTGATCTTCATTAGGGACACCATTTGAGTTGTTCGACATGTTTAGGGCTGCTGCCATCCTCTCGTGTCAACCTCCTTGCGACGCAAATTGCGTGGAATGGGAAGTATCAAGTTGGCACTGTCAACCGTCCAGTTGTTGATGGTGGCAGCGTGGGACTCAAAACTCTTTTTGTCAGCAAGTGTAGGTTCGTCTCGATTTGACCCTTTACCGTCTCAACGGATAATGCAAGCCAGCTTACATCATGCCCATTTCGAGTCGCTCGACGCTCTCCAGCAGCCACACAAACTCATGCTGCTGTGCGACGCGGTGCAGCAGCCGCAGCGTCTCCACGAGCCGCTCTTTTGAGCCAGTGGGGAGTGCGTACGTGCCGGAGCATGGGCAGTACTCGCGCATTTTGTTCTCGGCTGGTAGTCCACACTTGCGACACTGGAGATCCTGGAGCTGGTACTGCACAGACTGGGCCTGCACCATCTCCACGAGTCGTGCTTCGAGAGACGCCTTGTCGTACAGCGCGAAGCAGCGAGGGCAGTGCCACGTCGTCGACGAAGCCTCGACGCCTTCTTTCTCGCCTTCCTCTTGGTCGTGGAGGCCCGTGTTCGTGATCTTGAAGAGCTGCGGGTCACGACACAGATCCACGGAGCGACATAGGTTGCAGCTCTGGCAGATCACGTCCGACACAGCGAAGCACAGCGACGGATTACGGAACTGCGCCTGGTCCGAAAACTCACTCACGTGCAGCAGCTTCAGCAGCGTGCGCTTCATCTTCTGCACCTGCGCGTCAACACTCGGCTCGAGCTGGAACACAGCGCTAACAAACTTGACGAGCTCCAACGAAGGGCTCTCCAACAGCAGATGCGAGCCGGCGTGGATCGGGAAGCTGTCGATGCCCATGTTGTAGGTCTGAATCTCCGGCACGATCCGCAGTAACTTGTCGGAGAAGTAGTTCGCCACAAGCCGCTGCGAGTACTTTCCGAGTGGGCTGAGCGCCGCTTCTTGGTCTTCCTCTGCGAGCTGAGCCTGGTCCGCGTCGTCCGCGTCGTCTTCATGGGTCTTGCGCTTGTTGCGATCACGTCTCTGATACTCGGCGCGGCGACGAATGAACTGGCCGACGAGCAGCAGGAAGTAGTCGTCGATGCCTCTAGGCAGGTAGTTGGCGATGTTCCAGTGGGATACGATCTCCAAATCCTCATCACTTCGCTCAGCCTCCTCATCCTCGTCTTCAATCTCTTGGTCTTGGCCGTTCGCTCCTGTAGACTTGAGCAGCACACCACCGTAATTCTCAGCGTCCAAGAAGAAGAGATGCGCCATGTACGTCTTCGGCGTGAGACTCAGCACTTGGAACAGCTCCTTGCTCAGCACCGTCTGCACAATGAACGACACGTACGTCTGCGCCTGTGCCAGATCCGCCTTCTTGGTGCATAGCACGATCTTGCTGAAGTCGGCAAACACGATCTGGGCGCCCAGGCGACGGAACTCGGCCAGTAACTGCAAAAAAACCTTCTCCATGAGCTGCGTCACACGGGCGTGGAGGGCCGGGTCGTACGAAAGCGACTGCGGCGAGCACAGCCAGCGGTAGAACTGCTGCAGCAAGTGGTCAGCAAACTTGTTGCGGCTCGTGAGGAAGTCCTTGAACAAGTTCGTGACCATGCTTCGTAGTAAGCGAAAGGCCTCTTCACAGCGATCGTCTCCGTCGCCATTCTCCTCGGCGGCCTTCGTGGCTCCGCCAGCCTCGTCAAAGTCCAGCGAAACTTGATGAACAGCCGAAATGCCTTCGATCGAGTCGATCTGCGACGCCACGAGCAGCGCATTCACGGCCAAACCGTCCAGTTGAAGCTCGACACAAATGTCCGTGTAGGAGCCCTTGGCGCACACCACCGCGTCACCATTCGTGGTCTTCTTGTCCGCCTGCACGAGAAGCGAGGCCTGGCCTCCGCCCGTCGCTTGCTGTTGAAGAGCCAGTAGTTCGTCTTCACGGCCTCCCAAGTCAGGCAGCGAGGTCGTCGAGTGCCACCACAAGTGCTTGTGCTTGCTCAGCAGTCTGCTGTACATAATGTCAAGAATCGTGAGCGCGTGGTCGCCTGTGAAGTTACCCACGGGAACGTGGGCGTATCGCGCACACTCGAGGACGTCTTGGAAATACGGTCCCATCTCCATCCATCGCGTGAGCATGCGCTCCGCAAGCACTGGACGCCACGACAGCGCAGGGAACAGACCGTCCTCTTCATGCCATGGTAGCATTGTGAGCGGGAAGCTGTGAAGGCCTGGGATCTTCTCACGAAGTCGTTTTCCCGAAACGATGGAGCTCTGAGCGATCACGATCGTCGGCGTCTGCTGATGGACTTGCTTATCGGACGCGATCTTGGAAAGCGCACTACTGGCGGCATTGAACGCCTCCGTCGCTGTCTTCACGACACTCAGCTCCTTGAATTCGCACCGCTGCATCGTCACGTGCGGCACCTGGGCATCCGTCGCATCTTGCAGCAGTTGGGCATATAGCTGTTCCATCTCGGCACGACGTGGCTTGATGTGCGAGAATGGATCCACATACCAGATCCTAGCTTCGCCTTGGGCAGAGCGGTCGTTTATGTCGTCTTCATCACGCAAAACCACGAGGCCAAGAACGGCACGGCGATTCTGCTGAGCGAAGTATAGTAGCACACGGCGAGTGTACACCATACCAGGATTCGTTCCGTTCATGGACGACGTCAGGTGCAAGTACGGCACCTGCACCGTTGACTGGAACTGCAGATCTTCCAACTCGTACGTGTTCTCGCTGCTCAACGACATGACGCCGCCCGACTTCACTCGAACCACGCAGCCAAGCGAACAAACTGCACGCATCAACGCGGCGACCTGAAGCTCGTACACCCCTGCGATCGTCAATGGATCGCCGACGATCTGCGCTAGCTCCTTCTGGTGTTGCTGGTACTGCTGCTCACTCAACATGATCTCGAGGACCTGCTGTGGCTTCGACGATGGCCCATGCGGCAGCACACGCAACACACGTCGCGCAACGTTGGCAGGGAGGTAGTCTTCCAGAGACGAGGACGCGGTGTCGTAGTGCTGAGGGTTTAGATCGATGTAGAATACCCGTGGCACCTTCAACGTGATGCGATGCAGCAACTGCGAGTCGCCCGTGACAACCCAGCATGTGAACAGACCCGCCTGAGTGTCAGGCTGGATCTCCACAATCTGCCAGGCTTCTTGTGTGAGCAGACTGGTCGTGTTGCGCATCACGAAGTTCTCCATTCCGATACCCGTACTCGTTGACGCCGCATTAGTCATGCGCATACGCTTGTTGCCCACACCGCCTTCACCGATCATGCCTCGAGAGAGTTCCTCGCGCTGGCGCTTTCTACGCACCAGCATCGACTTCCACTTGCCCTTGCGGTTCTGAAGCCACTCCTGGAAGCCCACTTCACCTAGTTTCACTGGCGCTGCGTCCGTTTCAGGTACTGTCTCGTCGATTTCCTCACTGCTGTTCACATCTTTCCCGCCATCACTCGTTGGGGATGTGTCGTGGTCGTCCCCGTCACTTGTCTTCCCCGACTTATTACCCTTAGGCTTAGTGGTTCGCACCGCGCGGCCACCGAGGTCTTCCATATCGATCAGCTCGGCCACAAAGTCGTGGTTATCCTTCTTCTTGCTCACGATAAAGCCATTCAGGCTGCCCTGCTGGTGCTTGGCGTTCTTTTCGCGCACTTGCTTGCGCATCCAGTCGGGCAGTTCGATACGCGGCACAGGATTCTTCACGTTCTGGAAAGCCGCAGGCAAACTGATGATCTTCTGCACCGTGGAAGCGAAACGACCACGGTAGTAGTCCCAGTCGAGAATGCTGCGAATGTCGAAGTCCTGCATATTCGGGTCCTTCAGCCATTTCTTGAGGAAGTGTCGCTTGACTGGCTCCTCTGCTGAGAAGATAGCCGTTGGAATAGCTCGCTCTGTCACCTTTTCACCGGCAGGCTTGGACGCGATAATCATTTTACACGTCAAACCCTTGTCCTTGATCATCTCTGCTCCCAGGAACTCGCCCAGACGACGTGCCGTCGTGATTGAAGTCGACTTCTGGCCATCGTAGTCTTCAAGCCGTCCGGACATGCTCTTGTTTTCCGTCAGCAGTGCTAGCACTTCTTCCACATGCATGCTCTGGGCTCGCGTGTCGATGACGTCGAGCCAACGGTTCGCACAGCTCGCGACGCTTGCGTAACATTCTTCCAGGGTTGTGCCATCCAAGAAACACTCGAACACTTGCGACTGGAAAGCCTTGATCAACTGCAGCTCACCACGACGCTTGAGCTCGAAGCCCTTGAGTTCGGCGAGCGAATGATCAAAGTTGAACACGGCGTATCGTTTTTTCAGCAGCTTGCCCTCCTCCGTTGATGCCGGTACCACCATCGCCTTGTAAGGTCCATCGACTTCGAACAGGATCGAACACTCCTTCTTGACTCGGAACTGGTCAGTCGCTGGGTCCATTTCGTGGTACTGCGGGTTGTTGAACTCGTTCTGCACTTGCGCGTTGAGCATGACACACGGGTACGAGATTCGCTTCTTCGTCTTGCCATCCTTCAGCAGGAAACTAAAGTTCTCGGGGAAACTCTTTGGCAGGATGGCCCAAATACCATCAGTATCCAGCTCCAGCGGTCGACCGATCTGTTCCACGAGTCTGCGAGCGTTGGTGATGATCTGCGAACCCGTGTGCGTGACGATACCTGCCATCTCCATCGAGTGCCAGCGAGCGCCCTTTCGCATCACGTAGCCGTAGAACGAGTTCAGGATACACTTGTGCGCGAGCTGCAGTGAATCGTACACGAGCGCCTTCGTCCCAGCCTCGATTTTACCCAGCAGATCGTTGTTCTTGTCAGCTTGGCTCTGCTTGCCCTTCCAAACCTTTGTCAAAGTCTTGTACTCGTATCTACGATCACGGAACGCGCGCACAGTGTCGACGTAGAACGGGTTCTCACGCATGCACACAGTCGCACTGCGTTTCTCCTCGGAAGTGACCTTGGTCTTCTTGTAGACACTTGAGCAGTACCTCTTGAGACGGTTCTTCGCGACTTGGCGCTGGCGGTCAGCTCGCAGATTGCGGAACGGCACGAGCGCCGGCGTCGTGTTCTCCGTCGGTGCGGCTTCAGCCCCACCATTGTAAGCCGCACCAGGCGCGAAGTTCTCGTACTCGAGCTGAGTCTTGATCGCATTGTACTCAGCGCGTGATGCTGGATAGTAATCGCCTCGCCACACCCAGTCCATCGTACGCTGGCACGAGCTCGTGTTGATCTCCTCCTGCGTCTTGCGCTTTTGAGCAAGCGCAGAGCTACCACACTCGGTGTTGTGCACACATGCCGCACAGTCAGCCTCGTTGACGATCGCGCACGGCTGCAGACGGTTCGTCAAAATGATGTTGGGGTACATCGCAGCGACATCCAAGTGGTAGATCAGCGGCTGCTCGCGTCGGTGTGGCTTCTCCTTGAGCGCCTGCAGTTGCTCGAAGATCTCTCGTCGGACGTCGTCATAGTTGGCGACGTCTTCGATTTTGAGCTCCATCTCAACTTCAATCGCAAAGCGCAAGTCGCGGTCGAGGTGTTCTTGAAGCTGCTCGAACGCCGTGGGCACCAAGTTGAAATCGTAGTTGAAATCTGCTCGGAAAACACCACTTTCGAGACACTCGACGTGGCCGCCGACGTAGGTCTCGCTCTCGACAAGGTGCCCCTTGTGGAACATCTCGTTCTGCTCAGGCCCACTCGTAGACTTGTTGGGACACATGATGTTGCATCGGAACGCCTCGACCATCAGCAGAGCCTCACACAGCGTACCGGAGCCCTTGCGCAGCACGTCTTCGCTATTCAGAGGAATGATCGTGCACAGCGAGAACACGAACAAGTGCACATACTTGTCGTACAAGTAGAACGTCGCGACGGCATCGGAGACCGAGTACGAGGCCATGCGGTGCGGGTCGTCTCGAGCCAACGGCAACATGTCTTCCGCGTCGACTTCCACTGGATCGTACCCGAGCTTGTACTTGGTCACGGCCTTGAGACCCTGGCTACCCTGTGGCAGGTACGAGTCACGCTTGACCCAGCAGAACGCGTCCAAATGCACGCTCGAACGGCCACGGTACTCACCCGACCGCTGGTCCAGCTCCACGCCCAGTTCTCTCGCCAAGTTGATGTCGTGGAATGTGCATCGCGCTTCCAGGAACGGCCAATCGAAGAAGTCGCCGTTGTATGTGACGTAGATGTGGGGCTTCTCGTCGATCAAGTGGTCCAGAAAGCGTCGAATCAGCGACTTTTCATCCGGCTCGTTAAACACGATGAAGGGTCCGGGATAGTCTTCTTTCGGCGTGTACTCGAAGTCGTCGATATCCTCCGACACGAACTCGCGGTTCACGATCAAGTAGCCCTGGCGGTCGATCATGTACGACACCATGTAGATCTGGTCGGTCTGTGCGTCTGGGAACTTGAGCGGCGCCTTGGTCGTCTCGATATCCCACGCACACACCACGGGCTCGGCCTTGTCGACGAGCTCCGGCTGCCGCACGACGTCCCTGGGCGCGTACGGTGCTGACGCATTGTACGTCACGTGGTACCACGCGCCCACGCGGATATCCAGGTCGATGGCCACACGCATGGTGTACGGCACGTCGTACTCTCTCAGCTCCAGCAGCGCCGACTCGCTCTCGTCTCCTCCACTCGGTCCTCCGGCCGGCCCTGCGGCGTGGTTTCCGGTGAGCAACTCCTCCTCCAGCACAGCGGCCTCGCTCTTCTGGTGGCTCGTCACGCCGCCCTGCAGCTCGTACGCCTGACGCGCCCTCTGCTGGGCCTGGTTCTGCTCGACCAGCGGCGCCAGCGCCTGCTTGACACTCACGAGATCGGCGACCGTGAAGAAGCTGAGCTTGACGAACACGGCCTTCTTGCCGCTCAGGTGGTTGGGCATATCGAGGTCTTCCATCAATACACGCTCGGCCTTGGCGACGAGTCCTTCAAACCTCCTCATACAGTACGCGATGGCCTCCTGGGATCGGTTCTCTTCAGCTTTCACGTAGAAATACGGCTGGTACACGACGCGCGTCTTGAACGCCGCGCCGTCCTGCTCCAGGAAGTACAACTCCACAGCGCTGACCTCGTATTTGCCCTCCGCGACGTCGGGAAGCGTACACGCGCGCATGTTCAACAGCCATCCGAGCCGTGGCGGCTGCTCGTCCGTGGCCGCCACGGGGGCCAGAGACGCCTCAGCGGCCTCCTGCTGCTCCTGCAGTACCTCCGAGAGCAGGGGAAAGCCCAGCTTCTTGTCCAGCGCGTCGCCCATGCGCAGAGCGTACTGCTTGGCGTCGTTCATGCCGCGTCCGCTGCGTGTCGAGACCGCGTTTGCACGCGCTCCCTGCGAGCTACGCGCCCACGCCGAGCCGCCACCGCCGCCCCCGCTGCTGCCCTTGGACATGGCGCGTCGGTACGAGTTGTTGCGGTCGCTAAAGCCGCTGCGGAAGCCGTCCTTGCCGCCTCCATTTCCACCGCCGCGTCCTCCTCGCGACGCCATGTTCGAGTCGGTTGGAAAGGGTCGGTGGTGATGTTTGTTATGTTGGTGTTGGTCGTTTTTTCTTGATGCGCTTTTGTTGGCGTTGGCGCCAACGCGCGACGTTCGCGCCACCTGGAAACCCTTGTTGAGCGGTATGATAATATCATACCGTTCAACAAGGGTGGAATTTGTCCCGCCATCACTCTAATAAACGATATTATCGTATATTTGAGTGATGGCGGGCAAAGGAGACCAAGCTAGCCTAATTAGAGAAAGAGAAATCACATGCTGATTCAACAGTCACTCGTTGTGACTCACAAGTTGACTCACGAGTTGTGAGTGTCACGCTGTTGTGAGGTTGGATACCGGACTCCTCCAGGGGAGATATTCTCGTAGAGACAGAAGCGAGAGGATGGAGACCACGCGTGAAGAAGGAGACACACGCAGCCCCAAGCGCCAGGCGCGTACTGCTGCTCAAGCTCACATCTCGGCGGCGAGTGCGGTCGCGGCATTGGATGATGCGATCTGGACCAGCATCATCGAGTTCCTGCCGAGGCCCAAGAAGATTGAATTGACTAACGACGAAGGTGGTGAGGTCGAGTGGGATACACGGATCCATCACTACAACGCCACGGTATCCGATATCGTCGCAACGTGGACGACGCTGTTAAATCTGCGTCTCGTGAGCAAGGAGCTGGCGGTGCTGCTTCATCCGACGGATAACGCGGCGCTGTGGCGCAGGCTCGTGCTGCAGGGCTTCGACTTCTCGGCCGACGGAGGCGACGATTTTAATGTCGACAACTTCCACCAGGATTGCGGTGCTTGGGAGGAGCCCGAAGAAGATACAGAACAGAACCCACTGGACGTGGCCTTGCGTGGACGACGTCAAGAAGTTCCTGACGTGTACCTTGAGGGCGATTTGCAGAGCTGGCCGAAGCTCGGGATCTTCCACCGCCCGAGCTAGTACCGCTTCCTCAGGACATTTCAGCAACAGCCTCCAGTTGGTGTATGACCCGAGTCCGAAGACGCGTTGTCGCTCTTCGGCGATCTCGTTTGTCTGCTTCAGCTTCCCCATGCAGAAATGGTGGAGGCCAGTGATGAATGGAGTGATACGACCATCAAGTACCTCGCTGCTCCGACTGAAAGTGACTCAAGTTGGGCTTTCTTCGATATGTACCTAATGAAGACGCTCGGGTACGTGCCCCACTTCTGGCACTGGGGGCATAGTATCAGCGGGGAGTGGAGGGGATTCACCGATCCGGAGTCATTCGAGGCGTCCATCAACGGCCAACTCGTTGACAAAGGCGGAGCGAACACGAGTGGTAGGGGGTTCGAAAATGGCGACCACGACGCAGGGCTCCCCAATTGCTGCGTGGGTGACGCCAAGATTCTGTACCAACGCATTCGTGAGCACTGCCGAGATTAGCGGTCTGTGTGCTGCAATGAAGGCTCTGATGGCTACACGCTGGAGTTCTTCGTGGGCGAAAGCAAGGCGTCTCCTCATCGATGGATCGGCTACGCGGGTCAGAAGTGCTGGTCCTAGTCGTAGCGAATTTGGGCATTGGCCCGTCCTGTATCTGTTGAGTGTATCCATGTCACACACCGTCTCATTCCGCATCAGATCGGCATCATAAGCTGATGTAACGTCCTCGCAACATAGTTGCGCCATAGCGGTATCCCAAACAGGTACGTTACGCATCAGTTGCTGGCATGCGCGAGTTCATCGGACTCATATCTCAATTCCCCCAGTCTCCATGGAATACATACGAGACGAAGCCGACGCTCGCAGCCCCAAGCGCCAGGCGCTTACTCCCTCAGCTACCCATGCGGTCGTGGTGCTAGATGTTGGGATCTGGACGACGATCGTCGAGTTCCTGCCCATTCCCAAGCGCCTGAACCCAGAGGACGAGGGCGAGTACAAGGCCACGGTCTCCGATGTCACGACGACGTGGACGACGCTGCTGAATCTGAGGCTCGTGAGTAGCGAGCTAGCGACGCTGCTGCATCCAGTGGACAGCAAGGGGCTGTGGCGGCGACTCGTGCTGCAGAGCTTCGACTTCTCCACCAGCGACGCCTTTAACGTGGAAAACTTCCAGGAAGAACACAGCGTCGACGTCCCCGATGATGACGAGGAGGATGACGATGATGACGACGACGATGAAGACCGAAACCCACAACTGGTGGCTATGCGTGGACGCTATTACGAGGAGATGCCGCCCAACTACTTGGAGGAAGACTTGGTGAAGTGGACGCAGCTCGGGATCTACCACCGCCCGAGCCAGTACGGGTTTCTCACGACGCTCCAGCAGCAGCCAGAGGAAGACGGATCGTGGCCCGAGGCAGAGGACCCGTTTACGCTGTTTGGGGACATCGTTCGTCTATTGCTGCTGCCTCACAGCGGACTCATGGACACTGGCGGCGAAGGGTCCGACCCGCCGTTTAAGTTCCTCGGCGCACCAGTAGAAGCCGGCTCGAGCTCGGCCTTCTACCGTTTCCACGTGATGAAGAAGCTCGGGTACGAGCCTCACTTTTGGCACATTGGCAGTGGCATCAGTGACTACTGGAAGGGATTCACCGAGCCTGAGGCGTTGGAAGCCTGCCTGGAGAACCAGTTCTCGAATGCGCGCGGCTGCTATGGAACCACGCGCGAGGACTACATGGAGAGCGAGAGTTTTGACGACAGTCACTTGTTCGGGTTCCCAAGCTGCAGGATTCGGGACGCCAAGCCCTTGTATCAACAGATCCGACAGCACTGCCGAGACTGGCGGTCTGTGTGTTGCAATGAAGGCGGCGACGGGCAGACTCCAGTGTTTTTCGTGGGCGAAAGCAACACAATCCCGCATCGGTGGCTCGGCTACGCAGGCGAGAAGTGCTGGACATAAGACTGTCTCTAGCATCGCCAGAGGCGTAGTATACTGCACGGTAGTCACTGAAGTAGACTTCCGAGCCGAGGGGTAATGCAACGTCCCCGCAACATCGTATTGACGTAGTGACTCATATCAGTTGAGTGTAGCTCTTCGACGTTGCGCACCAGTTCCTGGGGTGACCGTCCAGTGTTCAGTAGTGACTCATTCAATTATTCCAGTTGCCAGTCTCACAAGTCTCCGTCATTGCCAAATCTCACGCTCACGCTGCAAGGCCAGTCTCCATGGAATACACGCGTGAGGAAGCCGACACTCGCAGTCCCAAGCGCCAGGCACTCGTCATCTCCACTGCCCAAGCCGTCGCGGCGCTAAACGTTGAGATCTGGACTTCCATCATCGAGTTCTTGCCCATTCCCAAGGACCTCAAGCCAGGCGAGCGCTATGATTTTCCCGAGTACGAGGCCGTGGTCCCCGACGTCTTGGCGATGTGGAAGACGCTGCTGAATCTGCGGCTCGTGACCAAGGAGCTAGCAGCGCTGCTGCATCCAGTGGACAACCAGTCGCTGTGGCGCAGGCTCGTGCTTCAGAGCTTCGACTTCTCAGTGGGCGTCTCCTACAACGTAGAATACTGCCAACACGACCACAGCATTGAAGTCCCCGACGACGAGGAGGACGGTGGCGAGGACGAATGGGCGGAGCAAAACCCACATGTGGTGGCTATGCGTGGACGCCACGACGAAATACCGCCCACCTACCTACAGGAAGACTTGGCGAGCTGGTCCAAACTCGGCATTTACTACCGACCGAGCCAGTACGGGTTCCTCACAGCGCTCCAGCAGCAGCCTGAAGAGGGATCGTGGCCAGAGTCAGAAGACCCCTTCACACTGTTCGGCGACCTCGTTCGACTGCTGCAGCTTCCGCACGGCGGACACATGGATGCCGGTGGCGATGGCTCGGATCCGCCCTTGAAATACCTCAGTGCACCGGTGGAAGCCGGCTCGAGGTCGGCCTTCTACAGATTCCACGTGATGAAAACGATCGGCTATGGGCCCCACTTTTGGAACCGGGGCAGGGGCATTGGCAGCGAGTGGAAGGGATTCACAGAGCCCGACGCGCTTGAAGCCCAGCTCCAGAACGCTGTACGCCGCAGACACAGATTCGAACAAAGTATCGGTCGTGAGAGCTTTGTAGACGGCAGTGACGAATTCGCATTTCCATTCTGCAACGTTGGCGACGCGAAGCGTCTGCACCGACACATCCGACAGCATTGCCGAGACTGGCGGGCCGTGTGTTGCAATGAAGGCTCCGATGGGGAAACACCAGTGTTTTTCGTGGGGGAAAGCAAGGCGT
>JAADVL010000780.1:0-15010 GCA_023334995.1 Pythium sukuiense | reverse complement strand
TCGCGGAACTGGGTTCGAACAGGTCCTAGGGGACGGGGAATTCAGGCCTCTACCAAACTGACCATCACTCCATTTGTGTTCTTCTAAAACCGTATGAAGCCTCATGTTCGTGCTATAACCGGGCGACAGTAATATCGGTTTGATACCGGTTTTGTTGTTGGAATTTGAAGGTCTGCCCCCTTCATCATCAAGAAATCCCAAGTTGAGGAAGCGCGCCATGGACGTGAGTGTCGGCAACCGCGTGGCGTGGGGCACGGCGGGCAAGTCGGGTATCGTCCGCTATGTGGGCGAAGTAGATGGTCTCAGCGGCGAGTGGGCTGGAATTGAGCTCGACAAGCCCGAGGGGAAGCACAACGGCATGCTCAACGACAAGGTGTACTTCACGTGTCCGCCCAACCACGGCGTCTTTGTCAAGACGGCGCAGTTGAAGCCCGTGCCTGTCGCTAGGAGCGCAAATGGCGCGTCGCCGACGACTAGAAGCTCGATTGGAGGCCCTGCCGGCTCTTCCCGCTTCGGTGCGCCGGCGTCAGCGGCCGCAACGTCAGCTCGTCTGCAGCAAATGCGGGACAGGCGTGCGTCTGGAATTGGCCTTGGAGGAAGCACGGCGAGTATCCGCTCGAGCGCGTCGTCTGCTGCTACTCCCAGTGCGCCATCTCCGGGCTCCAGCTCTTCTCGCCTCTCTCTCGGTGGTGCGGCAGCCACCAGCTCACTGCGTCGCACGCCATCGTCTGGCCTTCCTTCCGCTGGTGCTGGCGCTACTTCCACTGCTGCTGCTTCATCGTCGCGACTTTCGATCGACACAAGTGCACGCCGTATTTCGATGAGCCGCACTCCGAGCTCGTCGTCTGTCGTGGCCTCGTCTGCCACTTCCGATGAGCTGGCGGAAGCACGAGCTCGGATTTCCAAGCTGGAAGAAGAGCTCGAAGACCGCAATCGCCACGTTGAGCAGCTGAAGCAGAACTTGACGGTGCTGAGGGAGTCGCACGAGCGTAAGGCGATTGAGGAAGTGAAGCATGTGGAGCAGGAGGAGGAGAAGCAGGAGGCGCCTGCAGACGACATGGATGTGGATGAGTCAGGTGGTCAGAGTGACGAAGCTGCATGGCTGGAGAAGATCGAGGCGATCCGTCAAGAGGCAGAAGACCACGTTCGCAATGTTCGTGCTGAGCTGGAGGATCACATTGCTCAGCTGCAGTCCGAGCACGAGGAGCTCGTCGACGAGCTTCGACTGGAAAACGCGACCCAGGCGTCCGAAATCAAGACGCTCGAAGGCGAAGTGGCGCAGCAAAAAGCAAGAATCTCTCAGTTCACGTCGGCGGAGCAGAAGAAGGCAGAGGAAGTCGCTCTCGCGATGGCCAAGACCAGTGCCGGGGCTAGGAAGGTCGACTCGCTCGAGGCTCAGATTGCGGAGTTCCAAGAAATGGTCGAGACGCTGACTCTAGAGAAGGAGACGCTCGAGATGGACAAGGAAATCGCAGAGGAACGAGTCGAAGAGCTCGTCGCTGAAGTGGAAAAGCTCAAGACCTCCATCGCTCTTGCTGCCACCACATCTGAGATTTCGCAGAGTGGTGCTTCGTCTGGCGATGTTGCGGAAGAGAATTTCAAGTTGCGGGCGGCTGTGAAGGCACTACACGACCGAAGCTCGGAGGAAAAGAACGAACTCAACAAGAAGCTGCGCCAACTGCAACGGGAGAACTCGGAACTTCACAATCTTCGTGAGGAAGTCGAACAATTGGTAAGTGGCTTTGTGGGCCCCGTGGTGAGGAGAGAATTTGTGGTATCTGACTTTATAATTTCCCAATCTTGCAGACGTCGAAGAAGAACAAGCTGGAAGGAGAGGTTGAAGAGCTGAAAGAGCTGCTCGATGTCGCCAATGCCTATGAGAGCATGGTGGAGGACCTCACGGAGAAGAACTTGACACTTGGTGAGAAGGTAGCCGAGCTGGAAACGTCCGTGACTACTCTGGAAGCACTCAAGGAACTGAACGAAGAATTCGAGCACCACCAGAACGAGTACGCGTCTGAGCTTACAGCCAAGATCGAAAACCAGCAAGCTCGCGCCCAAGAGCTGAAAAATGCGCTCACGGAGCAAAAGACGGTGATCGAAGACAAGGACCGCACGATCGCGCGTTTCCGTGACGCGACTAATCGGACTCGTGATGAAATGGGCCAGCTGAAGGCTCAGCTCCGAGCTGAAACGGGCGAGTTGGAATCGCTGAAGGGCACCACCCACAGCGCCCTGAACCAGACGATGACTTTGCGCGCGTTGGCGGCCTCGGCTCGAGAGAACGAAGCGGAGGCAGCAAAGCAGCGTATCAATGCGGACCAGGCCCGACTGGAGAATGCCTTTTTGCGCGCTGCAGTTCCGAACTCGATTTTCTCGGAGATGGACCAGAAGATTCTGCGCGTGCGCCTTCGCTTGGGACGTATTTCAGGCAAGGCCGATATATTGCTTCAACATCTTCGCAAGGATCTCGATTCAATCGTGCAGCAAGATCCAAAGGAGGACGCGGCCCTCACGCTGATGGACTCGGAGCGCACCATTCAACAACTGCTGCTCGGTGAGAAGCTGGCGGTGCTTTCGTGCGAGGCCAAGGAGGACCTGTTCGTTCTTGAATGCCACCTCACGACATCTGAAGAGTATGCAGTCACATGCTCCCGGCTCGACTCCAACCAGGTCGGATCGCTCGAGACTGCGCTGGATGGAGCTCTCACCGCACTCGCTGACGGTTCGCTCTTCGTGTCTCGCTCGGGCGAGGCATCGACGTACACTCGTCTCCAGTCGAATGTGGATGAATGGATTACCACACGAGCCAACATTATCAACTCTACAGGCACGGAAGGATTCCCGATGCGGTGCGCGGTCGTCAAGTTCCGGTCGAAGAAGAGTGTTTTGCGCCTGGCGTTTTCATTTGCTGAGATGTTGACGTTCGTTCGAACGATCAAGGCCGTTGTCGCAAACGTTGAGACCCCACTACCAGCTGAGACCAAGGAGACGCTGGTTTCTCTTCTCGACAAACTGGCTGAAGAGTATGTCGCGCTTCTCAAGCTTGCTCAGTATCTCCATCGCCGCGCGGACATTGATTTGGCATGGTCTGATGACGACTTGGATGGGTCCGTCGCTGTCGGCGGGGATGTGGTCGAGCTTGTGTACGCCTACGCAGACGAGTGCCACAACCTGTGGGGTAACGTGCAAGGCGAGCTTTCCATCGCAAAGGTCCAAGCTGGAACTCCAGAGGACGTCAGTGCCTTCGCTGAACACTCGCTCCTCGCAACGCTGGCGTCGCTGAAGGAGCGATTGGCGTCCTTGTTCAAGTCTGTGTGTCGCGGATCATTCACAGATGCAGTGAGCTCCCGTTCCCGTGATCGTATCGATCTTGAAGGAGGCAAGGAAGGTCGCCCGCAGTGGCAGATCCGAGCGCAAGCGATCCACAAAGAACTCCTCAGCGCTTCAAGCCTGCAGGCAAGCCTGAAGGAAGTCAACGAGCTTTCTCAAGTACTCCACTCCCGCGTACGAGAGCTTGAGCGAACGGACAGCCAACATCGCGTGGTGGCACAAAAGCTCGAGAGCGAGATATTGCGTCTGTCCGATACTCTGAGCCAAGCCAGTTCGGAAAAATCTCGACTGGAAGTACAGTTGAGCAGTGAGCGCGAACAATTCGCCATCACGCTGGACGAGTCCCACAAGGAAAAGGCTAATCTGGACAACGCCAACCGAGAACTTCGCAAGCAGTTAAAGAGATCCAGTGACATTGGCGTGTCGTCTGCCTCCAGCTCCAGTGCTGGACGAAACAAGTCAGCCCTCAGCCAAGGAGACGCCGATGCATTCCGCAAGGCCTTCCAACACCTTCACGGAGAGCTCCATTGTGTGCGTGCAACGCTCGCAAAGGAGCGTATTGACCGTGAGCTTGGGCCATTGCATCCTCGCGCTGTTGAAATTGCGTCGGGCAGTGTGCAACCGTCGGATCGCCTCGCGAAGTGTGCGAAGGATCTATCCCAGTTTACTCGTCACGTCAAGTCGCAGCTCTCTATGCCTCGCATGGTCGACCTCTCGAAGAAGACGTCTGTGCGCGACCAGCTCGTGCAGAAGAAGCTCGACCACGCGAAACTCATGCACAAGCTCAACGACCTGCGCACACGCATCAGTACGACTGTCCACGAAGATGGTTGGAACGGAGACATTGTGACCGCCATCAGTCGAGGGGAGAACGTGTTTGGGTGGAGACCACCCGAGATGGAGCGTCCGCCCGTGCTTTTGAGCCGCGTGACGCTGCAGCCCGTGCGCCCGCAGCTCCCGCTTGCCAGTGGCTCTATGGATCAGGACATGGAAGACGTCAACGCCGCGCCTCCACGTCCTGTCCAGATCATCCTCAACCAAAACCAAGTGAAGTTGCTCACACGGACGCTGGTGTGCTGAGCTGTGCTGAGCCGAACGTGCGTTTTCTCGATCGGCGCTGTGACTTCGTTCCATACCCCACCCAGTATCAAACAAACTTCGATACTAGTATCTGTTTGCCATAATCCCTCCCGCACCATCACGGTCGTTGTCGGTTCGATCCGTAGGCGGAGGAGCCAATCGCATCTCGCCAGTTCACGCCACGTGAGACTTGAAGCCAGTATCTCACCTTGTTTTGTCGAGAGATCTCCTCATACGACAGCACAACGGATCACTTTCTAGAGGTACAGACAGCACCTCCTGGGCAGCGGAACAGCAAGTCGACGTGCGCAACGAACGTCAAGAGACTCGCGCGGCCATCCCAGAGCTCAACTTGAGGCCTTTGAAGTGAAGCTATGGAGAAGCAAGGCGCCAACGCGGCGCTGGCGGCCACCGCGCACCTCAAGCCCTTCGGTATGTGCCACGACACTGGGCGTTTGGGAGGATCATGCTGATACTGTGGTGTTGGCAGGCGCTCTCGAGAACTACTCTGCGTCGTGTCCATGGGCCGTGTTCCCCCGCAAGAAGCTGGATGTGACGTACAGCGACATCGCCTCCGGGCTGCGCGCGTGTCTGTCGCTGGGCGAGGCGCAGCGCGACGAGTACCTGCACCGCCTCACGCACCACTGGGACGCCGGTGGGCAGTCCATGGTCACGCTTTCCGTGCGGTAGGAATGCGCGCCTTTGCACTGGCAACACTTGGCGTGGTTGCTGACTGACTAATCGATTGCATGAATTCAGTACGGGCTTTGATCTGCTGCTGCAGACGCTCAAGCTGCCGGCGGGTAGTGAGATCCTGTGCAGCGCGCTTACGATCCCGGACATGATCTACCTGGTCAAGTACCACAATCTCGTGCCTGTGCCTGTGGACTTGGACCCGAACACGCTCACTATCGATGTCGACAGTATCCGCAGCGCCGCCACTGAGGTATGCATGACGTAGCTGCATGCGTAGTCCAGTTGATTGAGTCTGACTGGTACGAATGACGTCTCAACATAGAAATCGCGTGCCATCCTGATCGCCCACGTCTTCGGAGCCCGTCATCCGTTGGATGCGGTTTTGGATGTCGCGAAAGAGCTCAACCTCTTGGTCATCGAGGACTGCGCACAGGCTTTTATCGGCATGCAGTATACGGGCGAGCGCGGAGCCGACGTGTCCATGTTCAGCTTCGGCACAATCAAGACGACGACGGCATTTGGCGGTGCGTTGATTCGCGTCAAGAACCCTACCATTCTGGAAGAGATGAAGCGCCGCGAGTCTCGGTACGTGAGATTTTGTGTGCTCCACGACAGGGACCGTCATAGTCTGAGGCAGTATTGGGGTCGTGGCTGTGAACATACAGATACCCAGCCCGTTCCACTGCCTTTTTCATGAAGCGGCTCATCAAGTACGGTGTTCTCCACGGAATCTCAACACCAGCGCTGTATGGACTTCTGCTCCACACGTGCCGAACTATTGGCGGTGCGTGTAATGCTCATGCTGCCATCGCCCACTCCGTGGCTTGGACTGACAAAATGTGGACGTGTTCGCCTGCAGCTGACCACGACAAGGTCATCACCTCTGCGATTCGTGGCTTCAGTGGCGGAGAACTCGTCACGCTGATCCGCTTCCGTCCGTCGATGCCGCTGCTTGGACTGCTCCACCACCGCTTGACGGACGTGGACGATGCCTACATCGAACTGCGCAGGTGTGGATGCATTCTCGCGAGGTTGTTGCAAAGCCCCGCTTCTAACCTAGTTTTGTAATCGTTGTCATCCAGACTGAAGAGCGAGCAGCTACGTGCCGCAATCAAGGATTTGCCAAATGTTGAGGTACAAAAACGTATTGGCCCACTGTTACAGTCTCTGAAATGCCACGCTAACACACGGCAACCAACTCCTGTAGATCCCTGGGCCCCTCGCGCGAAGCCACTACTACTGGCTCTTCCCCGTGCTGGTCTCGTCGCCGGCGCAAGTCGTAAAGTACATGAACGAACGGGTATGGGCCATTGTTTCCCTACATTGCACCTACTGGTATACTGCAGTGGTCTAATGATGCTGCGGATGTTGTCTGCAGGGATTCGACGTTACCTCTGGAGCAACGCAGCTCGCCTTCGTACCAAGCGCCAAGGGCGAGGCACATGACCCCAAGTACGCCAAGCGAATCATGTCCAGGTACTTACCCGATCTCTATACCATGGGATTTTGTGGACACTGATGTCGACGGTTGCTCTACAGAATCATCTACATGCCCATCACGGCCGAGACCCCGGACTGGGCGGTGGAGAAGATGGTCCAGTGTTTCAAGGAGGCGCTGCAAACGTCGCGTCTCTGATTGCGGCCATCCCACATGTACCAGCTATTAAACGGCCATCACTAGTACTCCAGATGATGCAGTGGAGATGAATCAACGAATCGTTCAACAGAGAGAGAGTATTCAACGCGAATACAAGCTAGTACAGGACAATCGCCGCCACGAGCGAGTTGTACCAACGGTATCATGATAGTGAGCGAGTGCGGGTGTGCAGGTGCGTCGCATGACTTGTCAGATGCAGACGTGGTAGCGGTGTGGGAAATCTACCCCATCGCTAAGGGAGAGCTTCCAGGTAGATAGGCAACGCACGGCAAAGGGGGCACAGCAATAATGGCAGATTAACGACACGTATTACGACGTTGTCGATCTGTTAGGGCACCTGAAGTTATAAATGCAAGCTAGTTCAGAGCCGCCGCAGTGATTGCTGCCACTACACACGTGAATGCCAGATGAGTGGGAGCGACTGCGCCACTTGTGCTCGTCGTCGTTGACGAAGACGGTGTTGTGGTCGTTGACGTGGTCGTCCCTGTTGTCGTCGTCGTGGTCGTACCAGTCGTCGTCGTGGATGTACCGGTCGAAGCTGTTTGCGATGTGCCCGTCGAGCTGGCACTCGTCCACACGCCACTCGATGTCTGGCCTGGACACGTGTAGTCCTGCTGCGCCGAAGGACACGCTGCGCTCACGGCCTCCACCGTCTTCCACGAGATCTCGCTGAGCTTCTTGAAGCTCGAAGGACATGACGGGAAGTCGACTTTGGTTGTGTCGGCGACGAACTCCTTCCTCGACGGCTCGTCGGAGTAGTCAGTGGCGTTGTACTGGACGGCCAGCAAGTCGTAGTTCGGCATGCGGTTGTACGTGCACGATGTCGTGCTGTGATCACAGTCCTTGGGCGAGAAGTATCCGAGCCCGTAGTTCTGCGGTCCGTACGTCGTGAAGGGGTACGCTGATGTGGAGGCCGAGTTGGTGAGCTCGGTCGAATACTCAAACACGAAGCCGCCGTTGAACTGCGCGCGGAATGCCTTGGAGTGGATCCAGCCGGCCTGGCGCCACGTACGCTGAGCGTCGTAGCCATCCAGTGTGGGGAAGGATGGGTTCAGGCAGCCAAACTCCGTGAACATGACGGGGATGTTCATCTTGTAGGACGTGAAGTCCGACAACAGGTTCTTGAACCCGCCCGCCTTGTCCACAGTGGTGACTGTCTCGTCACAGTGCTGGTACACGTTGATTCCGTACCACTCGGCGTTCTCGTACGTGTCGGTTGAGTCCGTGCGGCAGTTGTAGTACTTGGCATTGAGGTCGCGTTCATTGGCCGAGTCAGCCAGCACGACGCCGACGGGGATCTTGCGGAGCGTCGAGCAGCTTCCAATGTAGGCTCGCATGTCACGGATGAACTTCTTCTGGCACGGGGCGTTGTCCGTGATCAGCTTGGAGTGGGTCGTGGCAGCGTGGTTGATCTCGTTGCCGGCACTGAACGCCAATACGTTGTCGTACTTGGCGAACGCGTCGATGATCATCTTGCCGCGAGTCTTGAGAGCCGCTGGGTAGCACGTTGGGTACGTGTCCGCTGTGATCGCACAGCCCTCACAGCTCGCACCAAAGTCGATGAGAGCGTACATGCCATACGAGCGCAGCAAACACATGAACTTGTCGTGGGACTTGGACGGATCCACAGCATACAAGCGGATAGCGTTGGCTCCCACGGCCGCCATTTGCTTGATGTCGGCCATCCACACGGCACTGTAGGCGTCCGTGAAGAAGTCGTAGTTGTTCACATTCAGCTCGCCGGCGTTCGGACGTGGGTAGTAGTCCACGCCACGCACGCCGAAGTACTTGTCCGTGTTGGCGTCGTACATCTTGTAGTTCTTGATGACGATCGGGCTCGTGTAGGCGTCGGTGGGCTGGTTGAGCTGCAGGAAGGCCAGCAGCATACCGGAGACCAGCGTCGAGAGCTTCATGGTCGCAGAGTCGTCGGAGGATCTTCAGTGTGAGCAAAAGCAGGAATGGAGCTGGGAAGGATCGTCTGTGAAGAGGCGCCTCAACCCAAGCGTTGCGAGTCCAATGGCCGCCTTTCTAGATTCGGTTTGGATCTTGAAGAGGCGTCTCCTCAAGTTGCTCGTAGCATGTCACATGTATCAATGGGGTTCAGTTCGAGTTTTTGGATTTGAATGGAGGGGCTTTACTCCTAGCCAGGCTGGCTACGATTATCGGTAATCGATAAATGAGTTCCCACTGGGAAAATAGGGTCTACTGTTTGAAGTATTTTGGTTTGCAGTTTTGGGAACCGGCAATGGGGAACCAGGAATTATTTTCTAGAGGCTGTAGGTCAATCATCCACCACGAAGTACAAGCGCCCTTGTCGCGTGGGCGGTCCAGTTCCGCATCCTAGATCGTCGCCGCAGGACCCTCTGTGGCTCCGCCAGCGTCAACCCAACTCGCTTCCGCAGACTCTCGAGTCTCGAGAATCTGTTGGTCGACGACAGAGAGACTCAAGTAGAGGCTCTTTGTCGTCGACCATTCTGGTTGTGCCTGGGTGATAAATATTGAGTTCACGATTCTCAGAGCCACTCGGCGTCCTGGGAACTTGCTATTTTATGTCCGCTTTCGGGAACTCTTTATCGATTCCCGATCCGAAAAACGCTTCACGAAAATAGGTGATTAGGGTAATTTCTATCGATTCACAGGATATCGGCCTCACGTGAATGGGGCCACGTTGAACGACGAGGCAAGAATCCAAGCAGCACACACCAACACGAGCGATCCAAAACTAGCACGCGCAGAGCTTGCAGCACTGGTGGTTGAGCCGCTCGTTCCACTAGTTCCACTGGTGCCGCTGGTACCACTGGAGCTTGTTCCTGTCCACGTGCCACTTGATGTCTGGCCGGAGCATGTGTAGTCCTGAGCCGTGGACGGGCAAGAGAGACTCACGGCCTCGACGTCGCTCCAGTCGATGTCGCTGAGCTTCTTGAAGCTAGAAGGACACTCAGGGAAGTCGACCTTGCTAGTGTTGGCGACGAAACTGCTCATGACAGGCTCATCCGAGTAGTCTGTAGCGTTGTACTGCTCGGCCAGCGAGTCGTAGTTTGGCATGCGGTTGTACGTGCACGTGGTGTTGACGTGGTCGCAGTTCTCAGGCGAGAAGTAACCCAAGCCGTAGTTCTGAGCACCGTACGAAGTGAACGGATACGGCGAGTCTTCCTCCGAGTTGGCGAGCTCCGTCGAATACTCGAAGACGAAGCCGCCATTGAACTGCTCACGGAACGTCTTGGAGTGGATCCAGCCTGCCTGCAGCCACGTGCGTTGAGCCGCGTAGTCGTCCACTGTGGGGAACGACTTATCGAGGCAACCGAACTCCGTGAACATGACAGGGATGTTCATCTTGTAGGCCTCAAAGTTGGAGAGCAGGCCTTGGTAGCCTTCCGCCTTGTCGACGCTCGTGACAGTGCCATCACAGTACTGGTACACGTTGATTCCGTACCACTCCGCGTTCTCGTACGTGTCGCTGGAGTTGGTACGGCAGTTGTAGTACTTGGCGTTCAGCTCTCGTTCGTCGCCAGAGTCGGCGAGCACGACACCAACAGGAATCTGGCGTAGCGTCGAGCAGCTTCCAATGTAGGCGCGCATGTCACGGATGAACTTCTTCTGGCACGGCGCGTTGTCCGTCACGGTATCAGCGACGTGGTTGATCTCGTTGCCGGCGCTGAAGGCCAAGAGGTTGTCGTACTTGGCGAAAGCGTTGATCACTTGCTGGCCACGCGACTTGAGTGTGGCTGGGTAACACGCGGGGTATTTTTCCTTGGTGATCGAGCAGCCTTCGCAGCTCGCGCCAATGTCCACGAGAGCGTACATGCCGTAGGAGCGAAGCGCGCACATGAACTTATCATGGGACTTGGACGGGTCGACGGCGTAGAGACGCACAGCGTTGGCACCAACTGCAGCGATCTGCGCGAGGTCCTTGGTCCAGATATCGACGTAGTCGTCCGTGAAGAGGTCGAGGTTGTTCTCGTTGAGCTCACCGGAGTTCGGGCGTGGGTAGTAGTCCACACCGCGCACGCCGAAGTACCCGCCAGTCTTGGCGTCGTACATCTTGTAGTTCTTGATCTTGATCGGGTTCGTGTACGCCGTAGCTGGTTCTCCACCCAAAAGAGCGGCAGCCATCGCCACCGCGAGGGTCGAGAACGCCGTGAGGTTCATGAGTAGTCGGAGATTGTTGTTGTGCTCGTCGTAATTGAGAATGGCTAGTCAAGTGGCCAACGCCACAACAGTCACCCTCAGTGCCGTGCGGAGTAGCACCGCGCACTGCAATTACCACGGTCACATCCGCATGAGATACTGGACAGACACAAGATCAGCGCAGCCTACGCTTGCCGCGCGACACGCATCGAGCATTCGTGGACACCCCACAGCCACACTACTGTATGACTGCACCTCCGAGATCATTGGCAATGATAGCGACCTCGTGGAGCACGCTCGCCGCCATCTGGAGCTACGTGCTTTGTGTCTCTGCTCATGAAAAATGCCGGTGGGTTGGTGAGACACTGGAGCCTGTCATACAGCGGCAATGACCATTCCACCCGAATTGAAGCCTCTCCGCCTTTCCCTCTCCAAACCGACATGGCTACACGCGAACTCGTGGGTCTACCTTTAACATCTTATATAAGTACTTGAGGTGGCGTAAATACCTTTCGTAAAAGGAGTTTTGGCGATCCCACAGAAGATTCGATTTTTCAGGCAGATATTACCTAATCATCACCGGATCGTCCGCTCGCGTCCGCTCTCGGCGTCCTCTCAGAAAATCTGGAACAGCAACGTCATGGTCAACTTGGCTCCATTCGTCCGCTCCGCTCCGCCTCCTTCATCCCCACCCCTCCTCCCGGGCTTTGCCCGACGCCCTTTCACCTCTGGCAAGATCCTCCTCCGCGACGGAGCGGGAAACAACACGCCCGCCCGCCACCGCGCCGTCCGCTCCTCCTCCGCTACTCCACTTCACAGTGAAGTGGAGTTCACTCCGCTTTCTCTTTTTGGGTGAAGTTTTCGATCCGATCCCCCACACCAAACCCACCCGACCGCAACGTTGGAATAGAATGACGGTATGACAATGCGAAGCTGCGGAGGAGGGAATGCTCTCCCCTCCGCTGCTCTCCGCTCCTCTAATGGCGGAGGAGCTCTTGCATGGGGAGTATATGGGCGACTGACTTGCGATGTGGTGTGGATATGGCGATGGATCTGTAGGAAGCAGCAGTGGCCAACAGCGCAAAGGTGAGCGGCAAGGCCGCCGAGGCCGTGAAGACGAAGGCAGTGGCCGAGGCCGCCCCGGAGGACGTCGACAGCGGCGAGAACGATGAAGAGAATGACGATGAGGAGGAGGAGCAGGATGGCGATGACGACGACGGCGACAACGATGGCGGCGATGATGACGAGGAGGACGACGCTGCCGCGCCAGGCGTGGACGACGAGAGCGCGGAGGACGACGACCAGGACGACGCTGGCGACGACAACGACGAAGATGACGATGAGAACACCGTTGAGGAGGAGGACGAGGAGGAGGACGACGGCGGAGAGCAGGTCGGTTTAGCCTCTTTGTACAACACCACCTTCGAGGTGAGCAGCTCGCCCTGCTGTGGGCTGAGGTGATTGTAGGAAGGTGACGCTGATGCGGCTGTGGCGCGTCTTTGTAGGATGATGAAAACGACGAAGACTACGATGAGGATGCTGGAAACGACGATGAGGACGACGACGGAGGAGATGATGATGACGACGGCGACGACGAGGACGTACCGCCCAGTACGTAGCTGTCGAGCTCGTGATGTTTGAGTGATTGACGCTTGCTGACAGTGTATTTCTCTTCATATCTGCAGCCAAGAAGCAGAAGAAGTAAACCCGACGGACTCGTGCTAGTACAGTATTTGTTAGAAGACTGCTTCCACATCCGCCGCTCCTTGCCATCGACGCACTCCTCTCGACTCGCGTCTTTTGCCACCAGCCTCACACTCGAATCTTCCTATTAATAATAGTTTTGCTTTTGGGAAACCCCTGCATGCGCACGTCAACACGAAACTCTCTTCTTCTACGATTGCGAGCTGTTGTCGGTGTGTTTTGATCGGAGGTGTGATTCACTCTGCATGCTACTACGAATAGTAGGATCCTAACCGACCATCGTGCGCTTACGGCCACGCAGTCGCACGGCGGCAAGCTTCTGGAACGTCGCGTCCGATCGGCGAGAGCACGCCTTGTATGCACGCAACACTTCCGCCACCTATGCATCCGCACCATCACTACCCGTCAGCACAGTAACGACGACAAAAAACAGAGCATTTGCAACGTACGAGAATCTCCGAGTTGATATGCGTGCTGTTGAACGCGCGCTCCATCACGTAGAGATCCACAGCCTTGTCCTCGGGAAGCGGCTGCGAGTTCGCCAGACCAAAGTCGATCACCGTCTACACGCCACGCCACGCTTAGAATCGCAATCTACAATCAAGAGGACGCTCACCATGACCGCACTCACCACTTCCGTGGCCTCCGCGCTGCTCAGCATCAAGTTGGACGTCGTGAGGTCGCCATGCACAATGTCAGCGTCGTGCATCTTCGCGATGGCCGCGCCGATCGAATACGCGACCTTCAAGGCTGCTGGGCCGTACGCAGGGTCTATCAAAGTCCATCCAGACAATCAGCACGGAGTTCCTTTGCCATATTCAGCCGCAACACAGCGTACCCTTCTGGTAAGCCGCGCGAACGTATTCCTTGACGCTTCCACCCATAATCTTCTCCGTATACAGGCGTCCGTTGTCCTCATCCACGAGGTAAATGACTGGCGTGAGCACACCAGCTCGTCGGCACTTCATGATGCATCGCGCCTCCTGCACGAGGCGTCGGTGCGACAGCTTGGCGTCGAGCACTGGCAAGCGGTACGATTTCTTGATGCGCTCCTTGACAATGCACGGGCGGCCGCTGAAGACCGTCTCGTAGACTTTCTACCGTACATACGCAACACAATACATATCACCAGTTCAGTATCTCGCGTGACTTCCCCCACTGGCATCTTCTGATTGACTCACCGCCTCGGCGCCTTGGCTGATCAGCGTCCAGTCCGCGGCGTTCATTTTCACGCGAGGAGCTCAATTTGCAGTCGCCAGCCACTCTGACGCACCTGCCTTATGTGATACCTGTATCAATAAATACACCGGAAGAAGGAATATCGGTTGGTAGAGGTACCGATTCTAATTAATGATACCCTTGTGAACACGATATAGCTACACTTCGTGGGTACACCAAGCGCTCGAAGCTCATTACGTTATGATGCTGTACTCTAGATCTCGCTGCTTCCACGACGACTTCGGCTCCACGATGATAGTGCGTCTCGCACGGCTGGGCTGAAACTGGAAGATATGTCCCACGATGTCGCCATTGAGTTTCGGCCCGGATGCTGTGCTCCCGACGCTCAGAAGAGCAGCACAGCATCGCACTCTGGACTTGTCATCAACGAAGAAGTGCCTGTCGTCCTCCCACTCGATCAGATCAAGCAGTTGGGCTGACCAAACGCGTGTTCTAGTGTATGAAACCGGGAGCTCCACACCCCACGTGTTTCGTAAACTGTACTCCCAGTGGAAGTACCGAAGTCGAGGCAGTTGTAGCAAAACAGTCTCCACCGCGGACAGACTTTGAGGACACTGGTCTTCGACATAGGGAGTCACTCGGATGACTTCGAGGCCGCATAACGAGGTGCTGCAATGTTCGGATGAAGGTCCCACGAAGTTGGAGTCCCGTGGGAGATGGTGTTCTTTTGGTTGCTTCTCTTCTTTCAACACGCACTGGTCGAGAATAAATACTACAGACTACCTACACATGCAGGCACATTCCAATCGAGATGGCTCCCCGCGCGCATGGGCTTTGAAGCGAGGAGTATGGTACCTCCTTCATGCGGGCGTCGTGCGGATTCGAAGCCTAGTTCATTGGGCGGCGAGCTCTTGCTGATGCAGTGATGCTTCTTGGTCAGCATGAGGCAGCAGGAGAAAGTCGCACGTTACCACACTTGCGGCGCATCGCCAGGGATGCTTCTCTGCGCGCTCGGTACGTTTCCGTTTCTTCGTACCCAAGAACGCGAGACGCTGGGCTGCGATTGTAGTCAAAGCCGTGGTCAACGACGATCGTGGCGGGCTCGTGCGCCGCAGCACGCTCAGCACCATCGTGGGCTTTGTTGCGGGCGTGACCACCCTGCACGACGCGATGTTCTCGTCCGACGCCTTCCGGTCGAACAGCAGCTCGGCGAAGCGCCGGGAGACGAACTGC